>NW_004624739.1:33932981-33943498 GCF_000247695.1 Heterocephalus glaber | reverse complement strand
GTGTTCCTCCACACGTGTCTGTCTGTATCTTGTGTGTATCTGTACATGAGTTCCTCCACACGTGTCTGTCTGTATCTTGTGTGTATCTGTACATACAATTCTTCTCTTTTTTCCCCACTTTCCTCCCCTCCCTTCAACCCTTCTTCCCCTCCCCATTTACAGGGTTTTCTTTTTCCATTTTTCTTCCATTCTCTCTTGTTCAATCCCCTTTCCTTTTCTTTCCTTTGACCTCCAGAAATTGGCCATTAATCCCTTGAAGGATTCCTTGTGTGTGAAGAATTACTTCTTTCTTGCTACTATCAAAACTGCCTTGTGTCTTTGGCGTTCATCAGATTGATTATAATATGTCTTTTCGTCTCTGTTTTTTGTGGAATCCATTGAAGTTCTTGGGTTTGTCCATCAATGTCTTTATGAAGTGCGGAGTGCTTTCACCCATTTTTAGACATTAATTATTCAGTGATTTTTCTGCCCCTCTCTGGTCCCCGTGCCTCTCTGAGGCCCTGTGTGTGTGCTGATCCTCTCCATGATATCCCATGTGTCTTCATGCTGTTACTTATTTTCATTTCAGTTTTTTCTTCTTCATGCTCAAATATCTTATTTAAACCTAGAATGAGTTTTCCATTTCAATTATTATAATTTCCAGACCCCAATTTTTTTGGTCCCTTTTAAGTTTACACCTCCTCAATCTCTACGTTTTTCAACATTGTCATATCCTGGCTTCCTTTGCTTCCTCATCCAAGTTTTCCTTGATCTCTTCGGGCACGCCTACAATGCTTGTTTGAACACTGCTGAGGGCAGAATCTGTGCCGACTTTGAAAATTTCTTTTCACTTCCCTGAAGATTGGGCCACTTATTTTGTTTCATTCTGCTTGATATGCAGGCGTCCTCTCTGGGTGGATGCTGTGCATCTCGGCTGTTATCACGGGGTAGCTGGGCTTGAGTTTTCCTCCTTGATGTTTGTGTCGTCGCTGTGACCTGCTTTGCTCCGGGGCTGGAGTTGACCCCAGGGCCCTGGACCTGGGAGGGAAGCCTCGGGCCTTGAGGAAGCCCCACCGTTTCAGGGGCCTCTTAGACCTCGCTTACAGTGTCTGGGTCGTCTCCCAAGTCTTCATCCCTGTAGCTGTATCCAGCGAGTGTTTTGAAAGGAATCTCCTTTAACGTTTGGCGTCAAAACACAGCAGAAAAGAGGAGGAAGACGCAAGGAGAGGACTCGAGGGGAAGCTTTTCTCCTCACTCGTCTGCAATGGGGCCGTGGCCGCTCCGGCCGTGACAAATGCCTGTCCTCGCTGTGCGCGTGACCCACAGGCCCCTGGCTGGGGCAGTTTCTCCCCAGCAATGACAGTAAGTATAGAATAAAACAAGGCAAAGACCGAGTTTGAGACCAGGACAGGGGCACCGAGGTCGGCGCCTCCAGGAGCCTGGACTCGGCCACGTGCTGAGCGGACTCCTACTCAGCAGCGCCGCCTTCCGAGACCGGACCGCGGGGCTCACGCAGGGTTGCGGGACAGAGGCAGAGATGGGACCAGGCAGGGGGTCCGGACCCTAGAGAAGACCACACCAGCCAGGAGAGCCAGGCGGGAGCACCCCCGGGGTCAGCGACGCCCACTCGGCCACTGGCCTCCTCCCGCGTCTCCGCGTCCTCAGCGCCTGGGGTGGGGCGTGGGCCCTCAGCTCTGTCCAGTCTCAGCTCCTCTGTGTGATGCCACGAGTGTCTGTGATTTCAGAGATCCTGCGTCCTCCCGGCGACCCTGGTCTCACCCGAGCCCCACGCTGCGCATCCCTTCCTACTCAGATTCAGGGGCCTGCAAGAGAGAAGCGGGTCCACCTCGAGTCCGTTACCTCGCCCAGTGCTCTGCACGTCAGTCACACACGATTCGGAGTAAGTGTGTTGGCACGCGCTCCCAGAGACAGCGAGAGAGTAGGAGAGGCTGGGGGGGGGGGGGGCCGAGGAGAGAGCCGGTCCCCTTTGCCTCGGGGCGAGGCAAGAAGCAGCCCTTGTCTCAGCTGGCCAGGCCCAGGGCCCTGGCTGAGTGACCGGCTGTGTGCACTGTAGGACTCACAGCGTCACACTCAGCAGGGAGAGTACAGCCTCATGCCACCAACGGAAAGAGGTGACACGCAGGCAGCTTAATGGACCCGCAGACCTTGGCGTGCTTAAGAATGAACATAGCAGTGCCTACCGCACTAAGCCACGATGGAGGTGAAATAGGTGAGCTCGGATAGAAGCTTCTAGCACGGGGTGACCGCGAACCTCTGTTAGCTGTCACCATCATCAGCACCGTGCAGGGCCAGACAAAGGCCCGGGGACGGGCCAGAAGACTGAAAGGACTGTGTGCACTGCAGGCAGCTGCGGGAACGTGCCGAGTGTGGAGCAGGCCCCTGTGAGATGGGGTTCCAGACATTAAAATTATTGCTGATTTGTGATCATGATAGTGAGACGTTGAGCCGAAGCATCATTTTAAGCGATTTCAAAGGACCCGGATCAGCTGAGTAGATGCGTGTAGCAGTGAGGGACCAGAGGTCTAGACCAACATGATGGTCAGCATATTGTGTAAGCCTGACAAGGTTAAATATTTAATTTCTGTGACCTCCAATGGGTAGGATAATTCAGTGAAAAATGCAATATATAGAAGGAAAGTACATATATATATATATAAAGCTGGGTGTGGTGGCCCACACCTGTAATCCCAGCACTTGGGAGGCTGAGGCAGGAGGTTTGCCATGAGTTCAAGGCCAGGGTGAACTACATGGGAGACCTTATCTCAAAAGCAAAACAAAACAAAGAAGCAAAAGTATAAACATTGTCAAATAATGTCCAATGTTGGAATCTCGCTGTTTCTTACTATATTTTGTGACATCATATTACCTTTGTAATTGTTCAACAATAATTTCTGTTGACTAGCCAGAAAGTCACAACCTCCATAAGTGACTATAATTATAATAAGTGTCTATGACAGTCCATCTTTAAAGAATCTTAACATTAGTCATACTTGGAACTTACGGCACAGATATTGGAATAATAAAAAATTATACATTATATAGACTTTGCAATGAGTTTATATGGAACCAGGAGAGAACCAGAATAGCCAAAGCAATTCTGAGTAAAAGAGGAAGCAGGAAGAGCCAGGCAGGAGGGTCTCCACAAGTTCAAGGCCAGTCTGGGAAACACAGTGAGTTCAAGCCTAGCCTGAATTACAGAGTGAGAGGCCACATCTCAACAACAACAATAACAGCAAAACCAAACAAACAGAAAGGCAGAAAGCATCCCAATCCAGGATTTCAAATGCTATTACAAAGCTATCGTACTTAAAACACACTTGGTACTGGTACAAAAACAAAGAGGAGGCTCAATGGAACAGAAAGCAATGACAGTGAATTTTTAGAGCTTTCAGTGATACAAAGGGCCATGTGCCACAGGTTTGCCCCACTGGAATAGAGGATGCAGAAGCAATCCCAGGCACATTCAGCCATCTGATTTTTGACAAAGGGCCAAAAACCATACACTAGAGGAAATATAGTCTCTTTGACAAGTGGTGCTGGACTAACTGGTTTCATACATGCAGAAGACTGAAGCTGGACCCATATCTCTCACCATGTACTAAACTAAAATCAGAATGCATCAAAGATCTACATGCTAAACAGAAGCATTTAATGTGCCAGAAGATAAAATAGGTCAAAGTCTTGAGGACAAAGGCATAAGCAGGGATGTTCTGAACAGAAGCCCAGTTGCACAAGAAGTAACACTAAGAATCAACAAATGGGATCGCATCAAATTAAAAAAATTCTGCTCAGCAAAGGAAACCAACAACAGAGTGAAGAGACAACCTACAGAATGGGAAAAACTGGCAGCTACTTCTCAGGAAGAGGACTAATGTCTAAAATATATAAAGAACTAAAAAAGAATTAGAACCACAAAAGATGCAGTCAAAACATGGGCAAATGAAGTGAATAGAGACTCAAAAAAAAGAATTATAAATGTCCAACAAATACATGAAAAAATGTTCAAAATCTCTGGCCACTAGAGAAATGTGCTTTAAAACAACACCGAGGTTCCATCTTCCTCCGGAAAGAATGGTTATCAAGGATTCAGAAAACAACAAATTCTGGTGAGGCTGTAGGGAAAAAGAAACTCTTCCCCATTGCTGGTGGGAATGTAAAGTGCTACAACCACTGTGGAAGAAACTAAAACTAGAAATCCCATTCCACCCTACTATTTCTCTTCTGTGTATCTTCCTGAAAGAGTTAGTCATTGTGTCATACTGACACATGCACACTCTTGTTCATAGCACCACAACTCATAATAACCGGCACTTGGAATAGCCTGTATGCCCATCCACAGATGAACGGGTAAAGAAAATGTGGTAGAAGAACAAATTTGAGTCATTTTAGGAAAATGAGTGCACTTTGCAGCCATAATTCTAAGTGAAAGAAAACAGACACAAAAGCTTATCTATTGCACAGATTTTCTCATATGAGAAATCCAAATATAAAAGTTTAAAGAGCAAAATGATTGGTGGGTGATAGGGTACAGGGAGACTGCGTTTGTGAAGGTGGGAAGGGAATTTGGGGATGAGGAGAGGGAAGGGCAGGGGGGAGAGGGAATAAAATGTCGAAGGTGTGATTTCAGTGAGTGCAAATTCATTCTCCAAGACATATCACAAACACACCATCAAAAAACAAAAAATAAGCTGATTTAAAATGTAACAGGAGAGACACCGGTATATCTTATTAGGATTGCTTCAACACATTGTTTTGAAATATGACACTGATTCCTCCTTGACCAGGGTATATTTGTGCTTTGCTTAAATCAGTGTCAAAAAGTGGGTTCATCAACAATTCCATCCTCCACGTTTCCTCGGTTCAGGCTTTCCCACATTTCCCCTCTGGCATTTTCAAGATGAGGTTACAAATGCTGTCGGAATAACTAATATTGTTCAATTAATTCCCCTGTCATCATTAAAACCATGCCCTCTATTAATGTTCCTGAGACTGAGAAAAATAAACATAGTATGAGAAAATTGGAGACCCATTAATCTCGCTTTTGCATTTCCTCCAGTAGGACATTCCAAATAATTAATGTAGTCCAACGTAGTGTACAGTTTTCAGGCATGGAAATCAGATAACCTGGGTTATCATTCAGTGTCCGACACTAGGAGCTATCTCAGATATGGGACATTGCCACCTCATTGTCTTTATCTATATTTAAAAAACAAACAAAAATTTATGAACAAGCACGGAGGATGACTATGAAAATCTTGGAGAACTCAAATTTTAATATGTAAGATTTGGAACCAATGCTCTTCAAAAACTATCCATGCTAAGTAGAGTGAAAAGATTGACAGCTATCATGGTAGCTATGACTGTATTTCAGCAAGGCACCTAGAGAAAGAGCCCAGAGACAGAACAGAAAGTGAGGGCTTGTTGTGGCCACACACGGGTGTCCTGCTGCTCCGTGCTACCCACTTGGTCATAGTTCAGCACTGCCATGTGAAATGCTTCTCCTGGGTAGACTTTCGGGCACAGCGGGGGCGTGGTATTGCGTGCAGGGAGTCACAAGTGTCCACGCCACGTCGGTTGCCCCTCAGGCCCCTGCTCAAGTGTCCACCTGGAGGTGGCCGTAGGGGTGGGGGATGGGAGGGGACTGGCAAGATATGTACAGCCAGAGTGTAGTAATTCGATTTTTTTGCTCTTATACTAGCAACAAAAACTACTTTTTTCAGGGGAAGCTGGTGCTCCTTAAGTCAGTGGTGACATCTGTGAGTAGAGCTCTTTCCACCCTGCTGTGACCTTGCAGGAGTGGAGTACCAGCCCAGATACCCTCTCTGCTCAGGTGTGTTATTGGGGTGTGGCTGCGTAACACTGATGATGGTGTTCTGCGGCACGGGCAGGAGCATCTCACATCTTCTTCGCCTGACCCCCTCTCCCTGCTCCACTCCTCCCTGTGCCTGCTCAGGGCCCCGCTGGTCCGTCCTCTCGTTTGAACACCGTGCAGGCCCCTGCTCCAGAGCCCACAGAGCAGCCAGTATCTCCGTCAACCACACGTTGAGTGGGGGAGCCGACCCGACACACCCTGGCTCTCTACAGCTCTAATAACGGCAAGTGCTTCTCAGCCTAAGAATGGACATAGCCGTGAAAACAGAATATCTATGGTGCCACTACAGAGATAAGAAATGGAAAAAGTGGCAAAGAGAAATATTTGTGAGGTAATTTTCATTGACTCCCATTTCTTCATATTTACATATTTGGGGCAATTTTCCGAGCTGTATTTCCATTCCAGAGATAGGTAGAAAGATCCACCAAGGACAGACAGCAGACAGAGAGACTGCTATGGCTTTCCTCAGAGGCTGAAGGGTCTCAAACGTGCTCAGAATTTACTTGAGCTGCAAGAGGAAGAGGATGATTTCTTCACAGAGAGGGGGATGAGCAAGTTTGCCCTCCGGCCCTGTGTAAATCAGAGACGACCCCTGACACAGGGCTTCCTCCCCGAAATTCAGGGCACTGTACCAGCAGGCCATGCCCTGTCCTTGCTCCATCACCTTGTAGGAAATGGGGTGCAGAGAACCAGCATCAAAACATTACTGCTCTGGAGGGCCTATAGGTGTGCACTCCTCATTGAGCCGGTCTGTGGACTGCAGCCACTGCTTGATCGTGTAGTATAAATGGCGTACTAAAAATTTTGCAGTTTTAAGAACCAAGTTTCTTTGTTTTGTTTTGTATTGGTGATCGAACTCAGGACTTCATGCTTGGCAGGCAGGCGCAGTGCCCCTGAGCTACATCCCAGCCCAGAACCAAGTTTCTTGAGATGAGCAATAAAATAACCAATGTTAAGAGTGCAGTTTGAGGAGATTCAGTGCCTGGGTTGAGTCATGCAAACACCACCTGCCTCAAGGCCCCTACACTGAATTGCAGCTAACAGTTTCTCGGTCCTTTGCCCAGTCTTTGGCAAACGCAGTCTGCCTCTGCCCCTCCACTTCGGCATTGCACAGAGCTCTGTCTTGTGGAGTCCCACACTATGTGTCATGTTGGTCCTGCTGCTGAATTTAGAATGCTTCACACAGGCATGGTCCACATGCTCAGGCACATCTGCACTATGTCATGCTCCCGCTGGTTGGCTTTCTGTTGTGTGGCATTTCACAGTCTCTGTTCTTCAAAGCTGCTGGCATGGCACGGAGACTGTTTGAGGTTTTACCTGATATGAATAATGTTTCTATGAGCTGAGAGTACAAATTATTGTGCATATAATTTTATTTGTCTTGGGAAAAGACCTAGGTGTGAGGCTGCTACATTAAAAATCAATGTTAGGGGCCGGGAATTTAGCTCAGTGGTTTCTCCTCCTGCTGCGCAAGTGCAAAGACCCAAGTTCAATCCCTGGTCCAAAAAAATCAGTGTTAAATGCATATATCGCTGATAAACTATTTTGCAGATTATTGGGTCATTTTGCATCACTGCCAAAAAATGTCTAAGAATTTCAGTTAGTGAGCATTTTTGCCAATAATTGGCATTTGCAGACACTTAAAATTCAGCCAATTAGTTATTCTAAGGGATATAAGGTAGTATCTCCTCACAACTTTATCTAGTATCTCTCTAGTTCATTATGCTCTAGGTGTGCTTCATTTTTTTTTTCTGCCTGTGTATCTTTGTGAAGTGTATCATTTTGTTCAAATCATCTCTTGGACTTTGTTGAACTTCTTAGATAAATGAATATATATATATCACCAACACTTAAAAATATTCAGTCACTATCAATAATTTTTTGTGTTCCTCTCTGTGATTCTAATTATGTACCTATTCATAATGAATGCCTAAAATTTACTGATGCTCTGTTGCTCTTATTTTAAACCATTTTTCTCTTTTTCCTCATTTTGGATAGTTCACTGGTCTTTTATTCTCAGTGTCTAATCTAACTTAACCTCCTCCAATGCAATTTTATTGAATTTTTTAGTGATGCAAATTCCATTTGCCTTTTATATATCCTGACTTCTCATCAGAGTCACATTTTTCTCTTCCAGAACGAACAAGCAGAGGGTATTTATAGTAGTTCTCTGTCAGCAATGGTTTTGCTTTCTGTGCAACACAGTGAATAACAGTATCGGATCAAACCCCAACTACGTACAAGTCCATAGCGACCTAAAGACATGGCTGAGTGAATGTGTGAAGCAGAGCGGAGGCAGCAGCTACTCCTCTTAGTGGAGGAGCACTCATTAACCAACACGTGGCCAAGGAAAGAGGCGCTATTACGCATACTCCCAACAGAGGCTGAAGACAAAATCTGTACAGCGGTGCTAATCCTGGTGTGCAAAGTTTCCAAGATGAAAGAAAACATCTGCATAGTCTCAAAGGATATTCTCAATTAGAGTTTGTATTTACAAGTGGAAACAAAATAATGTTATATTAAGAACCCTAGCCCATATCTAGAGTTACTAAATGTTTCTCTTTTTAATACATGTGTGTACCATGTTCCACTGATAGGATTCCGGGAGAGGGCACTTCAAATTTCCTTATTGTTCACAAGTGCTCAGAAAATAAAAACAGAATCGAAAAACTACCATGCAGCCATCAAAAAGAAGTACTTTCTCTACTCTTTTGTTGGATGATTAGTCACAAGAATTTCCAAAAGAAAAGTGTTTTTTTCTAAATGCCAACTCAAAATCTCAATGAAATTATTAAAAGCAAAATAGTATTACTGTTACTCTCTAAACAAATCGAATGAGAGCATAACAACTTTGGATTTGAAATCAATTTAAATCAAGCCAATCTTCAATGGAGCTTTTAATCACTAATGTATCTAAACATGGAGTCTGTATAAACACGCAAGTTTACTATGAAAGCCCTTTTGGGAATGCAGTGGGGCAGTGTGTCTACCTTGTGTGCTCTGAGTTGTACAGAGTTGATTTCTGACCTGAACTTTGTTCCCCAGGGCTGTGAGGCTATCTATCACTTTGCTTGACAAAGCAGCTGAGAGCCTGACAGCTGTCAGAAAGGATTTCTATGAGCTTCCTAAAAATAAAAGGAAAGAGCAAATTCTTTTCATTTTCATCAAAGTAATCTCAGTTCAAAAAGGTGCCAGAAGATTGAATAAAAAGAAAGATCATCTCATTTTGAAAGATACTGCTAATCGATAGTGAAAGAATAATTGATTCTGCAGAGCAGGCTTTGATCAAAACTGAAAAGTCCATGGCTTTTAAATTCAGACCTCCTAATGGGGATTCTTCTCTATTTCTTTTGCTTGTCTCTAGCACTATGGTTGCTGACCCTGCAGTCTTTGCTCTAACAATAAATGAGTTGAGCACCTTTCCCCATGTCTATTTGCTGCCTGTGCATCTTTGCCACTGAGTTCTGGTTTTCCGCCTCTTGTGATTTAAGAGTCACTTGCATATCTGGGTGCTGGCCCTTTACAGGTATGTGTCTTACAAATGTTTTCGCACAGTGTGCCGTTTGCCCTTCTCTTCCCAGGTCTCCTGTGGACCCCGATGAGCTGCTCTGGCGTCGTCGTCCTCGTTGGTTAAAAGCCTATTCCTTCTCGATGAGATGGTGCCTCTGCCTGTGTGCAGCCCCCCTGGCCCCTCCCCTCTCCCCTTTCTCCCCAGCCTGGTCTTCCCCAGCGCGGTGCTCTCCTGCTTCTGCAGCTCGAAGGAAGCCCTGTGTGCGCTCCCTCCCGGCGGGCCTCTTCACATTTGTAGCCTGACAGGAAGTCTTGGCATCAGGCGCCGCCGAAAGTCCTCCAGCGTGCTCTGTGTCAGCGTCACTTCCTAGTCTGGGTCTTCTGTATAAGCAAGATCACAGCTGGTATTTGTAAAATCACGTGCTGATATTCAGACCAGGATTCCTTGAATCTACAGATCAGGCTAGGAAGAATTGACATCTTAATTTTAGGAAGTCTTTCAGTCCATGAAGAGGGAAAATTTTCCCAGTCATTCTTACTTTTTCTTGAGGGTACCTTTTTAGGCCAGTATGTTATTTATAAGAGTACTGCTTAAATTACAATCATTTAGGGTTTTTTTCTGCTTCATTTTGTTGTATGACTGAGCCAGAACATGGCTTATTTTGCATGTTTCCCTTGTCCTGAGAGGAATGTATTCTTTTATTATTGGGAGGGACAGTAGCTATTTTTTTTTTTTTTTTTGAGACAAGATCTTGCTATGTAGTCCAGGCTGGCCTCAAACTTTCGGCGATCCTCCTGCCTCAGCCTCCTGAGTGTTGGGATTACAGATTTGCACCATCACACCCAGCATGGGAAGGATAGTTTCTGAACACCATCTAGATCAAGTTTTTTAATAAGACTCAGCAATTCAATTTTTCAACTTCAATTTTCCTTTTTCTATAGAGTAATAACTTTGAAATTTGAAGATTTAAGAGATGCATTAATATAATTAATGTCCTATAATATATTTTTCTCTTACAAGGTGGGCAGTGTGGGACTGCATAACCTTTGCCCCTTTTTCTCCAGCCCCATTGTGATTAAAATGTGAGTTAATGGATGGAGATGTTTGTTAGTCTAGAGATGCTAGATAGGGATC
>NW_004624739.1:33911573-33932796 GCF_000247695.1 Heterocephalus glaber | reverse complement strand
AACTTGGCTGGTGTGTTCCTTCCCGGGTGTGCTCCACTCCAGTTCCTGGGAGCCTTTGGTAAGGCCTTTGGTCTTACATTCTGGAGGCACCGCTGGGATCCCCGGGTGTGCTCCCCTCCAGCTCCTTGGAGCATTTGGTAAGGCCTTTGGTCTTACATTCTGGAGGCACCGCTGGGATCCCCGGGTGTGCTCCACTTCAGCTCCTCGGAGCGTTTGGTAAGGCCCTCGGTCTTACAGGCAGTATAAAGAAAAACAGATAGAACATGGTATTTTCAACATACAGCATCCTAGTAATTTGAATATGTTACATTGGGGAACATAACACATATGCATGATAAAAATAACAAAAAGTACTGTTTATGACTTGGGTAGAGATAAAAGTAAAGGACATCTGGTTATATACTAATGACACTTCCATACTTGCTGGAGCATTGCAGAGAAAGTTGCATAAAAACCAGCTCAGAGTAAGTTGTAACCCTCCGCCTATGAAGTGGTTAGCTAAGACAAGTTTCTTAAGCATTGTGAGAAATTTCTTTAAAGAAAAAGAGTATGTTCTTAGCCATGGAAGTTTCTCTAATAATCTACCAACATTTCTTGAACTGCTAAATGTGCCCTCTCATAAATGTCTGCTCTGAAATGGAAAAAAATCATTTAATTGGAATTCTTTTCAACACACATTGTTAAAAATCATACATGGAGACAGGGTGATGCTGTCACTTCCACTGAACATTAAGGTAACCCTCTGATTTAGGGTTTTCCAAATGAGCATGTTATCACAGGTCTTTGGTCACCTCAGTTCCATGATTCATTGGACTCAGTTGCATGATTTCTATGGATTTTTCCGCTAAAGCATGATGTCTCGGTGAATGATAATATCTGGTCTCAGCTCATGCGTTTTGGAAGTGCTCTTTTCAGTGATACCTGGAAAGGGAATGTTCACATTTCTATCCTATAGTACTAACCTGAACTAGAAAATATTAAAATAATGATAGCATATTTAGAGTTTCAAAAATTATGCATTTCATAGAATTTAAGAATTTGATAATTTTCCTTATTTTGCCCTTCATTTAGGTAAATTAAAATTAAATCAGCTACCAAGAAATAAGAATGACCTACCTTTCTGAGCCTCTTTGATAATGTCTTGACCTGTAGTGTTTCTGGAACCTTCTTTTCTGGGGATTTCTGGGGACCGAACCAGGTGTGACAAACTCTGTCACTGAGCCCCGTCGTTGGCTCCAGCTCCTCAACCAGAATCCTTCCAGTTGGGAGTAAATGTCTTCCGACATCTGGCTTCTGTGTCTGTTTTCCTCTATCAAGTACCTTGTTGTAACAAGAAAGTCTTTCCTAGTTAAAACACATGATCTGGGATAGGTTAAAAAAGCAAGGATATACTCCAGTCCTCCAGTTACTGACAGCAGGAAGGTGGCTGCAGGGAGGCCGATGGGCAGAGCACGCAGCTGGTGCGAGGCAGGGCAGGTCTCACTGCAGAACAGCAGCCATGCCAAGGGCCAGGGCGCTGGTCCCCTCTGTCTCTGCGTGCCGTGATCGCATCTTCGTCCTTGCTCAAAAGTCCCTCTGTGCTACTTGTCCTCCTACTGTATGATGCGAGGGGCTCTGCCTCTGTGTCCCCATCAAACCCAGATGCCCCGAATCTACACTCGGAAGCCATGTGGAAGCACTTCCACAAAGCACTTCCTGCTGTGTGTTGCTTTGGGTTGGTGAAGGCATTCAATTCCAGAACTTTGTAAGTGTTTAATGAGCGAAAGGATAAAAGTGAGTGTCGATTTAAAACAATGAATATAATTAGATTCTGAGGATTGGGTTAATTGAATTTCCTCAGGCTATTAAAAAGAATCAGAATCGAGAAAATCAGTTCACATTTAGCTCATGTTTAGTTCATAAGCCATTTAGCCCTCCAAGTCCCTCTCTTCCAAAGGCTATTTTTTCAAAAGCGAAGAAGGAAGAAAGCAGCCCCAAATGTGATGTATATCTATGCCAGAAATCACGGAAAATAAAGTGAAAGGACATCATAAAGTGTGTTATTATAATTGAAGGGCTTTTGCTTCATTTGAGGGTGAGAAAATGCATGACAAATGGCTAATTTAATGCAAAAAAATTGAAAATAGAGACTGCTACCTAAGGCGGTGTAACTCAGCACCTGAGCCCTGACTCGCAGACCGAGCAGGTACAAGCTGAGACAAACTCAGAGGTCAGGCGCATTCTCTCGCATAATTTTAGTAAACTTTCTCAGTTGTCCATTGCTCATTTCCATGTGGCCGAGTATTTGCTATGAATCTTAATGTCTTCCTAGATATGGTGAATACATGACAATATCATTTGAATCAATAAGCAGTATTTTGTTGAGGGTAGGTAAATAGGACTGCTCAAGCTTGAGAAATCAAAACTATCAAAAAAGTAGTCAAAGAATACTAACATGTGACAGAATTTCTGAAAACTGTTTACATATATACTTGATTTTATGGATGCATGCATGTTAAAATCTAAAATACACCCTAGGAGACAGTTATTGGTTGGAACTTCATATGAATGTTCAGAGAATTATGAGTGCTTATAGCTGTAGAATGATAAATATAGAAATAACTGTGACTTTGTTCATAGTGAAAAAAATAACATTTTTGATAAAGGTTCAAATAATCTCAACTTACAAAAATGAATGCATTTGTTTGAAAATATTCTACAATTTGTTCCTTTCTTGTTTGGTTCCTAATGAAGTTGTTTAAAGAATAAAAACAGATGGGATAAAAATCTAGACTATGAATCAAATTTTAGTGTGAACAACACACTGGGAGAACAACGCATAGCATGCAGATTCTCCTGGTAGCTGAAAGGAGACACAGAGGCCACATGGATGGGGACAGTGCCCAAGGACACAGGACAGAGCCAGTGCGGGAAGTCTGTGGTCTGTCTGGAGCCCGGATCCTTGGACATGGGCGGAGGGTGGCAGATTCACAGGCCTGCTACATCTCTTCTGGAAGCTGCACTGTCACCACATGGACTTGCTGTGGGGCCAGAATTTTTGTCACTCACTTCTGACTCAAACTGGTACATGTGACTGCTGAACAGAAGGTGATGTATCTGTGCCCTGACTCCACTGAATCATCTGGGGTTACGGCGTTGAGGAATGATAATTTGTTCAGACGTACAACCCATTACTCCAGCAGGCCACTGGGCGAGCTTCCTGCTCTAAAATGGAATAAACTTGATGATACAAGTTAATGATCCACACAGCTCCACAATCTGCTAGCTGCAAGCTGGCTGAGCTGTGCATCCAAGACCCCGTGGGAGATGGTGTTGGGATGGAGCAGCTGCTGTTGGAATAATGGAAATCCGTGGAGAAGTGTGTGCCCGGAAAGGAAAGTTCCCCCTCATCCAGCCAGCCTGCCTGCCTTCCTTTTGTTCATATCCCGAAACCTTCCTTTAGTTATTCTAACAACAACTAAGATGAAGTAATAGAAAAAAAGATTCAGTAGGGTTTTTGCTCTTTACTTTGAACATTATAAGAATGTTTAAGACAATGATAGTTAATTATTACTAATCATTTGGTACATACAAGCTTATTAACCATTTACTATGGGCTAGGGAGTTTTAAATATTGGATACATAACTCAATGCTCACACATATATAAAATACTTACTGAAATCTTCGTGTCCCTTTCTATTGTAAAGGCAACAAGACATTGCAAGCTTAAATAAATTGCCCAACACAACACAGCTGGAAAATGGCATAGTGAAACATTAAACCTACACATTCTACACGGCCTGCATTTCTCAGCTCTGGTCTACTCTGTGTGGAGGATTTTGGAATAAGGACTTTGAATACAAGGAGGAGGCCAGTGGGGCTGCTAATCTTAGAAATCTGGACATGCGAATGAAGAGTCGCTGCTTGCCCTGGACCACCAGGGCCATTCTTCCTGCCCCATTTTCATAACCCACAGGCTCCTCATGTGTCCAGTTTTCCTGGTTTGGGGACTAAATAACAGTCATCTTATGAAAAATTCATGTGTGCTGGTAGACTGCAAACTTTCTTTTCAAAGTCAACAAATAAATGTTGAAATTAAGGCTACTCAGGCCTGCTTTATCTTGTCATAGGAGGGAGAGTCAGTGGTTATATTTTAACATTCTGTCAAAGGACAGTGAAGTAAATATATAAAACTACCTGTGCACACCCAGGTTGAGACAGGTCCCTGATACTTTGACGTTACTTTGTGTCTCTCCCACACATTTGCACAGAGGGGAGGCAGCAGTGGTACACCTCCCGACCCCACAGGGACCAGTGATGGCTCCCCACCCTTGACAAAAGAAGCTTGTGAATGTGGGGCTCCCAGCATGTTACAGGAAAAATTAACCGTTTGAATTAAAAATATTTAAAATTTGCCATCATAATAAAAAATTCCAAAGCATGACTCTCTTTGTTGAAGGTGAGACACAACATTGACACTTCTTTTTGAAAGAAAAAAAGTAACATTATATAAATGGATCATAACATAGTAAACCTATTATTTTATGGGTCTATTTTATTTTATAACAATAGGCTTACATTTTATAATCATCTCCTTATAACTTATTATTTTCTAATAAATTCATAACCTATGATTACAAATAATATAGTATTAAAATTTAATCAAAATCCTGCTAACCTATCCCTTTCAGCCCCTCAAATTTACAGAAGCCTCTGGGATGTAATTTTATAGACCATGAATTAAATATAGTATTAAAGTTAATCCCCATCATTCATATAACATGATGACTATAATAAATTTTATTTGTTTTAAAAAATTCAACTTTTCAGTTTTTTCAAATAGTTCTTACAGACTATAGGATATTTAATGTAATAAATTTTAAGTCTATTTACATAAAAACAATAGATCACTAACCAATAGGTAGCACACATACATAAATAACAAGGTTCTCACATAAGAACCACAGCACGATTCGGAGAAAGTCACCGGACACAGGAAGTGCGCACACGTGCTGACCCTGTCCGCTAGCCACGGCTAGGTGCTGCTCACGTCCCTGAGCTCATGCAGATCTCAAAGCCCATGTTGTTTGTGGTTTTTCAGCGATGTTAGTGAAGCACCTATCAGAAACACTGAGAAACTCAGCCTTGTTATTCCTGGAGAAGAGCTTTCAAGTTTGCTTTTCATCAAAACACAAAGCGAAAACCAAAAGCGATGCTGTCGTTTGAAGAAGGAAATTACCTGGGCGTTGGTCACCTTCTCATTGCTGGGACAAAATACCTGCATGTCCAACTCCGAGGGGAGCCTCAGAGGGTGCTGCCTCCCAGCAGCAGACAGTCGGGAGCTCACATCCACGGGCATAGCAAGCCCGGATCCAGTCACCTTTCTGAAAGACACCTCTGTGCACGCAAACCTCTGGGGATGTCTGGGATCTAAGCATTACAAGTTGCTTAACTGCAGCTTCCAATGCGCTATTTCCACAGGAGGAGATGAACCCTTAGTGCCTCCTCCCCATTAAACCACACTTTCATGATGAGCAGCTTTACCCTATTCTGTAGAAGTTAAAAATACTAAAAGATCCTGATGCTTAAGCTCTGATTAATTACAGAGTGTTTCCAACATGGTTGGTGGAAGAAGCCTCTCAGGAAGTCAAGTGAAGGAACCTCTCCTGGGGGCCCACACAGCACCAAGTCCTCTGGGCCTGCACTGCCTGAAGTGGGACTTGCATCCACACCAGGCACTTCCACACGAGCACAAGGCCGTAGGAGGGCACTCATCCAGAGCCCGCCTTGAGTTCCGCAATAGATACATTCTGTGCCTCTACCTAGAAAGTAATGGTTTCTCCAAAGATGTAGATTTGAATGGTGCTAGAAAAATTTCGTATCCAAATGCAGAAGAAGTACAAGACCTAAAACCAAAAACATGCTAAACATAAAAATACAGCAAACCCTTCAGAATATTGGTGTGAGCAAGGAGTTTTTGGACAAGATTTCAAAACTCAGGGAATATAAACAGACAAATGGGAAACATCAAACTACAAAGTTTCTGCACAACAAAGGAAACAATCAATGAACAGCAGACTGTGAGAGAAAATATTTTCTAATTATACATCTGACAAGGAGTCAATGTCCAGAGTAGATAAGAGACCACCAAAACTCAGCAGCAATAATAATAATAATAATAATAATAATAATAATAATCTGGTTAAAAACAAGGAAAAGAACCAAATCAACATTTCTCAAAGAAGGACATGAAATGGCCAACACGTATATGAAAACCTGTTTGACATCAGTTCTTATCAAGGAACCGACCTAGTGAAGCGTGACCTCACCTTGCTAACATCAGAAAAACTAAAGATGACAAGTGCTTGGGGGGAATGTAAATTTGGACACTCATTTTGGAAAACAGTTCAGAGGTTCCTCAAAAAATTAAAATGGAACCACCACATGACCCAGCAATTCCACTTCTGGGTGTATGCCCGAAGGACAGGGAGTGATTATGTCTGAGACATCTGCACCCTGGGTTCACAGCCAGGCCTCACACAAGTGTCCATCAACTGATGTGTGAACAAGAAGAAGCAGCACAACGGGAAGCCACGGTATGTGGTAGGGGTGTGCCCTGTGGAGCACTTTCGCCCATAGGAACCTGTGAAGTCCTGCCATTCGGGACCACATGGATGGAGTGATCATTAGGGTAAGTGAAAGCAGCCAGGCACAGAAAGACAGGTGCCACTCAATGTGTCCACATGCGGAATCCAACAGATTGGACCTCATGGCAGCTGACAGTGCACCATGGCCATGAGCAGCAGGGCGTGAGAGGTCTGCCACTGGTCCTGAGTTACACTCAGGGGCTGCAAGCAGCACCAGGGTGCTATTCCACAGCACAGTGACTGCAGGGGACAGAGATCTAATGCACATTTCAAAGAGCCAGAAGAAAGGCCTTTTCATTAATGAAGAGAAGCATGTTTGAAGAGCTGGATGTATCTAACCCGATTTAAACATCACACAGGAGTGCCTGCATTAAAACATCACATAGTATCCCAACAGAGGAAAGGAACAAATGGAAGCAAAGATTTTGTAAATCAGGAAAGGAAAAAAGGTTGAAGTGGGCAAGGAGAATGGGAAGGAAGAATTAAGACACATGGACAGGTACAAACTCCCCATGATGAGCGTGATCATTATGCACTACAAGATGTACTAATAAAACAATTTGTGATTTTATGCATCAGTTAAAAATAGATATGATTTAAGCAAAAAATAAAGTAAAATGTTGTGTGGACAAGCACAGGATAAGCCAACTTGGTGCCCAAATTCTACCCTGACATTTGGTTTGCCAGGCTGTGTTTGAACTCTGCCAGGGTAAAGCGCCTGCCATCCCCAGATGACTCTGACACTACAGGGAATCTTGCTCATATGGTAGCAGGATAGCAGTGGCTGCCGCTTTAAAATAAAAAGCCAGGAATCCTGCACGCTGCTAGATTCCGTCACCTCACGAACAGCCCAGCAGAGGCCAAAGCAGCACCACCCACCGAGGTCCTGCAGAGGATCCAGTTCAGAGAAGACGCTGCCCCCTCAGTGTGATGGGCAGCCTTGGCTGCTGCTCCGGAAAGGCGTCTGTCAGCGGTCTGAAAGTCAGTGGTGAGCTTGCCTGAGGGGCCCAGGCTGCAGGCCTGCTCGGTCCTGGCCTGTGCAGTTGCCGTGCAGGTGCGGAGGTGACAGCCACTGCTAACCTGGTGAGACCTGAGTTCCATCGGCTGGCCTGGCCTCACTGTGCCGTCTGAGAAATGAGCCAAATGGGAAAAGGTGACAAAGCCGTGGTGGTGATGTAAATCACAGAGCATTCAAAGCCAATGAAGTTTCACCTAGACAGGTAAAGCTCAACTGTCATTCATGTTTGTTTAAAAATAAGAATTCAATCTTAAAGATGATGATTACCTGTTGTATTAGAACGACACTAGCTATTTTGCTAAAGACACAGGGAAACAAAACTGCCCCGGACAGCATTATTGTTGCTTCCCATCAGGAAAAATATGCAGCTGTCTGCCAGCCTTCATTTAATGTCCAGCGATTCAGTACTGTATTTTGTAAACAGAAATCCAAGTACTGAAAACAGAGTACTGTAGACAGAATGAGGGGGTTTGTTTCTACGGACCGGACTGTGGAAATACCAGGGCAGTGTGAAGAGAGTAATAGCAGTGAGTTGCTGCTCGGCAAGCGTAGGGCGCGATGGGCTTGTCCCTGCCAGTGACCTCGGGTGAACCCTGGCGCAGAAACCACGGGGGCGTGCTCTCCAGGCCCAGGGGAAGGTGCACCAACAGCAGCTGCTGAATAAGTCAGTCGCCTGGAAGTCACGTCCCAGATGTCCCAGATCCGGTCAAAGCCACCTGCAGGCAAACCTGTGAGTGTGAGGGGTGCGGAGGAAATGATGCTGATGCGGCGGTGGAAGCTTCCTGATGGCTGACGCTGGCTCTCTGGCTGACTCCTTCAGGTCTCATTTATGATCAGAACAATTCTCAGTATCTCTTCACTTATTCCAACATCAGTAGAAGAACCAGAACATAAGAGCCTACATTTGAGGGCTCAGCACAGCACACAGGCGAAGTTTAAACAGCTCTGGGTTCAGGGCGACCTGGGGAACCCAGGCACCCGGAGCACATCCTGGGGCACAGAAGTCAGGCTCCTGTCTCCGCGCTCGGGGGGAGGCCGGGGCTGAGAGCAGACAGCAGCTGTGCTGAGGGAGATGGAGTCACGGCTCTCGCTTCGCTCTGGATCCAAGCCCTGAAATGTGTTAATCTGACAACTACAACCAGGACAGCTCAAAGGAGAGGCGTGGAAACAGAAGGAGGCCACGCACTCGGAGGAGCACCCTTCCCTCTGTAACCTCGCCCGGGCTGGAATTGCAGCGGTTGTTGACTACATGGACACCACTGTGCGGCTCAGTTGACTTTGTTTCCTGCACAAAGGTCAGGAAAAGATCAGATCAGTGAGAATTCTTTACCCTGGTTTGGTTTTATTGCTTTTCTCTAAGAAATTAAAATCTTGGATAAAATGTCCTCATGACAATGTTGGAGTGAAGTTAGCAGGCGTCTCCACTCCCGAGTCAAATCTACCCTAAAACATAAGAAGCAGCAATACTAAAAGTCAACAGGAACAGTTCCTGGCGCACTGAATCCCATGGCCTGAGGGAATGCTGAGCACGCCAGCAGATGGACCACTCCACGGCCAGTGATGTCCAGGACCCGTTCTTTGTGGTCTGCACTACGGCTCTAGCAATGCTTCTCCTTCCTCCTGCATATTTTACTTTTCCTTTCTCCCACTCATTACCGTCTAGAATCACTTCCATGCCAGACACTGCTCCTGCTGGACCTCAGCCCCGTTTCTCTGTTCCCATCACAGCAGAACTCCCGGAGAGTGTGGTCTCTGGCACTTGTCCACAATGCACCCCTGCCGTGCTTTAACACTTACTGCTCAGACTTCTGCCTTGAACACCACCGAGATGAGACACTCGCCGCATGCCAGGTTCTGTAGTCTGACGCCGTCCTCCCTCCCATGCCAGTGAATGTGGAGTTTCCAGAACCCTGGGCGTCACCGAGTGTGAAGACAGAGCTGCCGGCTGTCAGAGCCCAGACCACTGCTCTCGTCTTGTCCTTTGTCCCTCTCGCTGTTTGGTGTCACAAACGGGAGCAACTTTCAGACCTGCACCTCAACACAGCAAGGGCACTTTGTTGATGGGACAAAGAAGAAGGAAGAAGGACCTGAGAGGAGGCGTGGATGCCAGGCAGGTAGGGGCAGGATAAGATGAGTGTAACCCAGGAGGACGGGGAGAGAAATGGGTGTGGTCGATGCAGACATCTACTCACCTTGCACCTTCTCCTGGTGACCGCTCCCCAAGAGCCCGGGTGCACCTGCGTGCCTCCTCGCTCTCTGTCCTCCCTCAGGGACTCACACATGCACTACGCGGACCCCGTAGCCACAGCGCCCCTAGACTCCTGCCTGTCCTTCAAACCTGCTGGGCAGAGCGCAGGGGACTCTTGGTCCGCTCTGCCCCACTGCATGCCTTGGCTTCGAGTCCCTCCATGTCTTGTGTCCAAGGGAGCGCGTCTCCCTGGTTCTCCAAGCTCTTGGTCCTCACACGAGCCTCCTTCTGCACCGGCCTGTGCATAATAACCCCTCTTCCGTGTCTTCATGCTCTTGTGCTGCTTTTTCTAGCACCCCCTGAACACTGCACAGGAACCTAGCTACTTTCCCTGTCAGGAATTTCTAGCCAGCCTCAAGTTACCCACCTCAGCACCAAATTAAAAGGAATTAATAAGAAAACCTGCTCTCATTCATGGCACACAGTTA
Organism: Heterocephalus glaber; assembly: GCF_000247695.1. The sequence goes on along the minus strand of NW_004624739.1, from coordinate 33,922,475 downwards.
TCTCTATGTGTGCCTGGAGTTGCTTTACTGACTTTTTGCTGAGAGTCTTTGCACCCATTTTAAGGACAGATGGTGCATATATGTGCAATGGCTCATGTTTAACTTCTGATATTTGTAATTTTGGTCATGTAATTTTTTTCTTTGCGAACACCATTGTATATTCATCAATTTTAACCTTATAGGAGGTTGAAAACCCGATGATCCTTACTCATTGAGGCAAAATAAAACTGTCACCTGGACTAATGTGGAAGACAGATACTTTCCGAACTTTGGGAGAAGATGTTTTGAGATGACATTTTACCACTGTGAGTTGTCAGTAGTTTTATGCCTTTAATGATTGTAAGAAGTTGAACTGAAAACAACTTGAGCTGTTTGCAATCATGGATGCACTGGAAGAAACTAAACAGATTGTTAGAATGGTCAGGGTGGGAAGCTGCAGCTGCTGATTTTATGGAATGATAGCAGGTGAGGCTGAACGTGGTACGCGTAAGATTCAGGTAATTAATGCAGCACCTTGGAGCAAAGAAACCTTACCAGAGGCCTGAGGAAACACCTGCGTGGATTAATGCCGCCCGAGGAGGCAGTCAATTAACGTCTGCCTGAGGCTGCCAGCAGACTGTCAAAGCCAAAGGGGCCACCCAGCAGGTTCCATGGTGTGGAATATGGCATCAGTCTTGGCCTCAGAGCTGTCAGTGAGCTTTGCTGCTGAAAGGATGCTGTGCAGTTCAGGATGGAGACGGGAGCAATTAATCCCACTGTTTTCCACAAATACACTAATCTTTCAATTTGTTTATGTGTGTTATGCAGCTCTTATTCAAATATATGCTTTAATGCTAAGGAATCTGCTCCTGATGGTAACGTGGTGAGTCCAATCAATATTTCATGTCTGTCCTCTGGGTTTTTCCAATCTAGAAAACTGAAACGGGAGCACAGGTAAATTTCCTAGGATCAAGGAGAGAGGAGGACAGGACCTCAGTCTTTGGATTCCACTGCTGTCATGTTAATTATACTAATTCTCTAAGATTCACTCAGTATTACTGTGTGAATGATGTTGGTTTGTATTTATGTTAATTGTTTAAGCGACAGTGCAAGAAATTTTAAAAAGAAACTTCAAAAATATAGGCATTCTTAACATACTCTTCTTTGATTTGAGAAGGCATTAAATCATGCAGGAACTGCTGGGGATGTAGCTCAGTGGTACCTGCCTCGCAAGTGCAAGGTCCTGAGTTTGATCTCTGGTACCCCCCCCCAAAAAATCATGCAGGAACTAAAATGTCTGTGGTCATAAAAAGCACGTAGATCAGCTTGATTCTAATAAAATGTTGGCTCTATCTGGCTTTCTGGTTTATGTGATAAGCGACATTTAAGATAGAAAGGGAGCCCTGGCATTTCCATTTGCTCAGATCTATACATTCGCACATCTGACTTTACTTTCATGTGTGTTTGTCTCCATGCCTTACATATCGTCTGGGGTCCTTATGCAGATTAAAATCTCTTTGAGGACAGACTCTGTTGTTTCAATTCAGCCAGCAAGGCTTTCAGAACACACGGCTGGTAAGACTTTCTTTTTACCTGTTTAATGAATAAAATCACATTTTTCACTTTTCTTGTCAAAGTCAACTTTTACTTCCTTTTAATGATTGGTGATAGCCTATACAGATTGATCTTCAATTTTATTTACCTCTATAGAGGTTTACTTTCCTTCTGATTAAGACATTTACATGAATAGCCCTTCTTATATTCCATACTGAATTTTTCAAGGATTATATTATATATGTACATATATATATATAATCTGTTAAGGAGATTTTAAGAACTATTTTGTTAGCAAGAGTATACTGGCCTCAGTTAATAGTAATCTATCTGCTGAAGAGATAAAAATAACATTTTTGACCTCAAAGTTCTTACATTATAAAATGACTTTTGGTAAAAGTTTGCTGTATGTATAATTTTCATTACTAATTAAAACTTTAAAAGAAAATGATAAAATTCCTTAAGCCTATAAAAAGAATATAATTTTATGCTGCTTTATCTCTATGAAATTTAATTTCGTGGTTAACAAAAAAGTTGAAAACCGTCATGAAGACGTGTTCAATCCAATTATTGTCAACTTTTGGAAATGTGCAGACAATGCTGTAAAGACTGATATTTTCAAGTTCGAATAACAAAATCCTATGACTCTGTAAGGTTTAAGAGGGAACAGATTACCGGTTTTTCTCATGAAATGTTTATTCTCTTTGAAACATATGCATAATATTTCAGTGCTATCCCACTGCTACTTAAAATCATTTACAAATTACTGTATCTTCGCTGCATTTTAAAAGGAGTCAATCTGTCACTATTCTGTATACCAAACTTATAAATAAATCACCTGAAGTTGGTTGAGTCCTTTGACAATTTGCATTATGCAGTCCAGGAAAGATCATACTTTTAGAATTAAACATCTGTATAGATTTTCAGGTCAAAAATGTTTATTTTAACTTCTCTAGAATGTCATGGAATTGTGTGTATAGGAACAAGTTTCATCTCAAATATCAACATTATTGTCTTAAGTTTTAAAACTACATTAATATCTGCAGAACAAATTCTTTTTCCTGCCTCCTAGGACATTCCCCAAAGGTTTCTACTTTACTTGTGGCTGCCGAATTGTCTTTTCTATTTAATGCATATTTATGTATTCAATCCTAAAAGAATGTTGTTCAGCTCTATCTAGAATTTAGGAATGACAATTTTTCTATTTCAATTCAATTTTGTTAAATTCAAAACTCATACTTCCAGCCAAGAATTTTCCTTGGTTTGATACTAACTAGAGCAACAATGTCCTCTAAGAATTTCTCTTCGGGTAAGAAGGAAGGATAAGACAGCTGGAGTCATAGAAACAAATATTTACTTGTTTAGTGTACTAAAATTAGAAATGGTATCACAGAGTCAGGAAAGCTTTTGCTTCATGTGTTTAAAATCCAGCACCACTGCTTTTGCATTAGGAAGTCATTTTCACATGTGCTTCTCATAACCATCCGAGTGTCCCATGTAAAGCTATGTAATCAATAAATCTACACATGACACATTCACACTTGCTAGCATTGAATACTAAAACAGTTCTCTTACTTCCTCTCTTTGAACATTATAACATCTGCACTATATTACTAGATTTTAAAAACTATTTTACTAAGACGAATGTATCTGACATTAGCTAAAAAATGTGGACAAATAATTATTTCTCTGGTCATATTTGTTAGAGCTGGGGAATATGAAATCGTTTATCTTCCACTCTTTTGAAAGTTTTGAGGAATAAATAGTTACAGATGAATTAGAAGTCACCACATATGCACCGTGATTTACTGTTACTAAAGGAAGCACACTAAAATCTGAGATCAGCTAGCACATTTAATTTTGGAAAATATAAGATAATATTGCTGAAGATTCAAATTTTATGTGTGAACAAGAAAAAATGACTACAGCCTTAATTTGTTTTTTACATTATTTGTTATTGTTACTCAATCTTAGTATCTTTTCTGTAAAAATACTTGACTTAGGGGCCTGTGGGACAGGATGGAGCTGGTGCAGGTCTTGAAGCATGGGCTGCAGCAGGTCACTGGCCACGGCAGCTTCTGTGCCTGCTGGGAGTTTTCTTCAGGGCCAGCGATGTGAGGGTCGGTACACTGGTGGGAGAAGACAAATACAGCAACAAATACTATGAGGACAACAAGCAGTGCTTTGGCGTCACTGATGGGTTAGGTACACCCCCGAAATGAATGGCAAAAACACTTTCTGGGATCTGGACGGCAGCATGGCGCCTCCCGAGTGGCATCGCTGGCTTCACAGTATGACTGATGACCCTCCAACAACTCACCCTCTGACGGATCACAAATTCATCTGGAGAAACCATGAGCTCAGTGTGACCGGCACTCCGGAACAGTATGTGCCTTACTCCACCACTAGAAAGAAGATTCGGAATGGGTCCCACCTTCCACACCGCACAAAGAAAGGCGATGAGAAGCAGCTGCAACATGTAAAACATGGGCTTCCGTGGAACTGCACTTTTCCTGTCTACTGTTAACTTGATTAAAATTGTTTCACCAGAAAAAAAAAATACTTGACTTAGGTCCTTACTTGTGTGCTTCATGTAGCTGGGAAAAGCCTATTGCATTTTGGTGTGCAGGTAGTGAATTGCATAGATGTGGATGTGCAATTTCATCAATGTTGATAATAAAGTCACTCAATGCAAACTATCAAAACAGGAAAATTTTCTATTATCAGAAAGCATAGCCTTATGCCCTATTCTCTTTTTTTTTCTATTTGAAGAAACAATCTACACTGATTCCATCACCCTGGGTTATTTATTCATTCATTGCTCTTCCTAGAGGGAACTCTAGAGCATGCTTTTTTGTGCCTTTTTCCTGATTTTATTTTATTTTATTTTATTTTATTTTATTTTATTTTGGTACTGGGGATTGAACTTGGGTCCTTGCGCTTGCACAGCAGGCTGCAAAACCACTGAGCTAAATCCCCGGCTCCCTGATTTTATTTTTAAGTGATGATAACTTTGATATAGATATATTTATCAATGTACACTTTGATACCTTTTTATGGTTGAGGATTTTCTAAAATTTATTTTTAATGGATACATAAAACATAAACATTACACATATTAATACCAGTTGGGTACATCTTTCTCCTCAAACACTAGTCATGTTCTTATGGTAAAATCATTCCACATCCTTCTCTCTGGTTTTGCAAAATACATAAGGCAAGACTGTTGTGTATACTCACCCTACCGCGGGGCAGCTCACTCAGGGCTCTTCTTCTGATACAACTGTAACTTAGAATCATTAATCAACGTCCCTCCCACTGGAGACCCCTGCAGTCAGGTTCCGGTCCCCACCTGCCCAGTGTGTGACCCAGGCCTGAGAAACAAATACACTGAGAGACAGAACTAAGAGAGAAAGCGGGGCCAGGACAACCGATGCCGGTGCCACCGACAAAGGCGCTGGCCAGTCCCAGGCGCTGACTTTCACTGGCAATCAACTGGGGTGAAGGTGGGGTATCCACAGTTTCTATGGAAATTAATGTAAACAAGGCTCATAAAGGACAAGACAAAGCATTCCCGAATTAGGAACCGAATAGACAGAATACAGGGTTGTAATGAGAACATTGTCCTTGGTTTTAGTTGTGGGAACGGACTCTGGGTGCGAGTTACTCTGACCTCAGCACGTAGGCTTCAGCCGGACTCGCTTCTATAAACAAGCCGACTGTGGGGCTGACTCCTCCCAGCCTGCCGTGGGCACGATCAGCATCACCATGCCCTGCACCCCTCCAGTCCCCAGCCTCGCCTCGTAACGGCCTTGCGTGGGTTTCTGCGGGGTCCCCTCTGGAGACCCCGAGTGAGACCCTGCGGCGTTCGTCTCTCTTCTGTGGGCTGAAACTGCTCTCTGTGGATCCTGCAGAAACTTCTCAGCTGTGCACGGTCTCATTTGTCCGTTTTGTTTGGTTCCTGCCCTTCTGGGATCCTGCCCACGATACCACGGGCTGTGGCGGTGACCTTCGCATCGCCCTTCTGTGTGAGTCTGTGCACAGGTCTCCAATGCGCCCGTACCCCTCTCCGAGCCCAGGGGAACTGGGACGCCTCATGTGCTCTTCTGCTCTTCTCTCCTGCTGCCTTACCATCTTCCCTTTATGAACTCCAACTTTGAAAGAGTGATCATGATGACATTTATGGGTGGGCTGTGCCCACTTACATCTGGCTGCTGAGCTTTGACCTTCCTGTATCTAAATACTGGCATCCTTGTCTAGTCTTTATGATCTGTTAAACTATTTATGAAATTAGAATAAGAATAAAAGCTTCACTGGAAACTACAGTGAGAAAACCAATTTATAAGTTCTCTGATAAATTAAATGAGTTAATATCTTTGTTCGATGCAGCTGAAAGCAGAAGTGTAGGTGTTATAAAGCAAGTCATGTATACACTTGGAGACAAGGGGAGGTAAAGAAATGAGATAATACCCAAACACACAGCAAAGGATGAGCCCTGCCCCGACCCGGCCTCCCCAGGCTGGCCTTGGAACCACTGTCCCTCCACGCGGTGCAGGTCTCCCCCCTGATCTGGCACAGCTCCAAAAGGGTCACTGAGGCCATGAGATCAAACTTCAGATTTGCAAAAGTAAGACATGACTAGGCGGCCGATCCAACCCACGAGTTCCTATTGGTTTCTTTCCTTTAAAATGTTTTACTTCATCTAGCGCTCACCGTCTCACAAGATACATCAATATTCTTTAACAAAATTTTACTTTACCCACCTCAAATACGTCATTATATGAGAACATAGTGAAATGCTTTATTTGTAATTCATGAGGACTTAATTTCAAACAATGACTATTTTCTTCAAGAAAGGATCTTTACAAGATTCTCCACAGGAAATACCTTCTAAGGCTGGGTCAGGCACTTATTTGTATTTTATTTTATTTCTTTTTAAATTTTTATTAGTGTATATTCGTCCTTCATGATACAGGCACTCACCCTGGGGAATTGGTACATACTCATATTGGATTTTGAGCTTTTTACTTCTCCTCCACTCTCCCCTCTCCCCTCTGCCAGACCCCACCCCCAGGTGGTATTTTAATGTTCAGTTCATATAATGATCTCTGCAGAGGCCATAAACCATGTGACACTAAATATTCTTCATGCTACAGAATTCTTCTGGTGTCTGAGGATGGCATGGGGCTGGGCTGGGTCTGGATCTCAGTCCTGCATCCCCATGCTCTGTTCAGGTCTGACAGGTGCACTGTGGACATCACCACAGTCTGCGGCCAGAGCAGTGTTACACCTTTGATTACCTGTGTGCAATTTATACTGGTAGGATTCACATCTTAAACTTCCTGCAACAAAAATAGACCAGCGGTAATAAAAAGAGCTTCCTATCAAAGTGTAGATCAGAGCAGATAGCACGAGGAAGTAATGGTCACTTCCTATCTCCGTGCCTTACCTGGAGAGACTGAGTGACAAGACAGTCACAGAAAAACTAGACTGATTTCAAGCACAGCTCATCTAGACAGGGAACTGTGAGTGAAACCCATTTGCCTGTGCAACAAATATGCATGAGTACGAGAGTAATATGTGGGTAAATGAATACTAGTTAAGTCATGCTACTGAATACTAGTCAACACCTACACATATCAGCATGTCTCTGTTTCTAGAGTAGAATATGGAATAAAAAATAGCAAGTTAGAAAACATTATTTCATTAATAAAATTTTAAGAATACATAGAACTATTCTTACAATTTTAAAGATGGACCATATGAGTGTCAAAGTGTAAAATATTTTTTGAGAATTGAAAATGCCAATTTTAAGACATTGCTTTTATGTGGATTAGGAAAGAGGGTCTTATCTCTGCCTGTAAAACATATGGGTTTGAAACAAATCACCCAACGATATTCAGGTGAGTTTTGGAGGAAGACTTAGCACGCTGGCATTTCACCTTTAAATCTAATAATAGCACATAATCTGCATTCTGTTGGCAAAGGGTGATTCTAGAGCTGTTTCTGAACACTTGTGCTATCCAAAGTTTTGTTAAGATAGATACAGGGCAGAAAATATTTTCTCTAAATAAATAAAATAATGTCTGCACAAATGGAATGGCTTTCACTTTATGAATCTTCCATATTTTTCAGTTATCATTATAGTATTTATTTTGGTAGACATTCCCATAGAGATGATATTTTTAATTTAAGTACTCCTTTGTAAATTCTAAGCTATGTATTAAGTAAGGCAGTGTAATAAATTAACCCTAATACCCTTTAAACTGCTGATGTCATTACTATATATTTGAGTTGTACACTTTTTGTCTAGGTGGACCGAGTGAACTTGATATTTATAAAAATCTACTATAGTTTTGTTTCTATGAAATTATTAGCGTTTAATAGTTCTTAGGCTTTCAGTGAAAAATACAGTGGAATTTAACAGGACATGGTGACTTTAAAAGCCAATCTCGTCTTTGAATTAGTTTCTCTTTAATGCTAAGCATTTAAGGTTCAGTTTCAGAAAACCTAAAAATTCAGTCTTTCATTTTATTGTCATTAGTTCTTGTGTTTGTGTGTATGTGATGCATACTCTTAAAATAAAATATATAACATTTTCTAGAGTGAACAAATTATATAACTTTCATGGTTTACCTTATCAAGTAAAAAATGAAAATTCTCATGTAAACAGATGCTTGTTTATTGACGATACATAGCTGAAATTTCAGTATTAAAATATTTTTCATTTGAGTTCAATTTTTGCACATTCAAAAACTCTTGTTAAAATAAAATTGCTTCACTTCACTGACCTAGGCACCCGACAGAGTAAGGTATTAATGATGGAAATTAGTGTGGGTTCATTCTCATGGCTACTTTTATTTACCAGGTGCCTCATGGATGGATTAGTGAATAGATTCATTGTATTGAAAACACTAAGGATCTGGAAGATGCACCAAGCTCATGGTGACTGATATATATATATATATATATATATATCTGCTGATCCTCAATCATTCCCACTTTGGGGACTCTATTAAGTCACCAACATTGAGTCACGCCCTTGTCCAGTTATCTAAATTACAGCAAGTGTGTGCTGTGGGTGCCACTGCCCCTCCCAATCAGCCCTAAATATGACATGCTTGCTGCAAACAAACATTTACATTCTTGTCAGAAACAGCTCCCCTTGTGTTTTATCTGTTGTATCCACAGGACATGCACAGTGCCTGATATGTACGAGATTCCTGAAAATATACGCTATATGCTGACAAAGTAAAAAGCAAATACAAACAGCTGATCTTTATTTACACCCCATAACTGGGATGTATGATGACTCCTTTATAGGGTATGATAGGTATAATTTATGTATAATTAAACACGTATCTTTCACATTTATCAAAAGGTGTACTTCAGGAAAGCCAGCTAAACATTTATATGTTATACTAGAAAAATACAATCTGATTAGATGCTATTGAAACATAGTTATATTTAATCATTCTAAAATACCAGGTATTAATGAAGCTCCTGTGATTTCAGAAAATTTTTCTGACCTCTATGGAATTAGAATTTTTTCTGATGCCATTAAATGTGAATGCTGGATCCCATAACCCAGAGAAAAGTGGCTTTGTAATGCAACCAATTTGAAAAAAATTAGTAAAATTAAGTAAAATCAGCCTTTGATAGTTAATGATTCACATGGTAAAGTAGGATTTTTGTCTCTTATGAGGTATAGAAATTTTTGTATAAAATTAACATGAAGACACATAGTCTAATAAATCTTAATACTTAAGGTCAAGGCCCCTTGGGACAGATGCATATGGATGAGAAAGCTGTTAGCCTTTTTCAAAGTTTACCCACTGCAGCTGACTTGAGATAAATAGGAAATTTCCACCCTTCCCAATATACTACTCAGCATCTCATTGAAATATCTTTTTGAAAAATAAATTAGGCAGCAGCCTGCAGTCCTCATTCTGTGCTGAATCAGGTGAAGTTTGCTGATAAGAGGACGTGGTGCACCCTGGACTGACTAACAAAGCCACGGAGCGCTGCATGAGTCATGGAGGAGACAATCCCAACAGGGGCCCTGCTGACTGAGGAGCTTGTGACCCCCACATTTGTCCTGAGTTCCCAAACAGACTGGTATGTCATTAACAAAATAATCCAGGTTGAGTAGCGAATTGTGCACTGTGTGCTTTTACAATTCTTCCGTGAAGCTGCGATGTTGGATGCAGTAGTTTTGCTCACATCTAGTGTTTTACCATATAATGGACCCACCAACATCTAGGAGAGAGAGTTGACTGCAGAAGATGCAGGGAGCCCTGGGCCCCAAGCTTAAAGGGTGCCCCTCAGACTGAGTGCCTTCTCCGGAGTGTGCCCACTGGAGGGCCCAGGCCGTCCTGCCCAGGGGCTCTGCATTAGCAGAGAGGGACACAGTTCTCAAGTTTATCTTTCTTTACAGCACAGTAGTACTCCGTTGTGTGTTTTCCTTGATAGTTTTATTAATACAAAGAATAATTATACAGTGTCTATTTAAGGGGCTTATGTAATTAAAATGGAGCTTTACACCAAAATCTTTGACAGATTTCAAAAAAAAGGTAACAGTGGAGAAAAACCGAGTTCAATGGGAGATGATGGTGATCAAGCAGTGTAGCTGGGAAGAGTATCTCAGAGGGAGTGAACAGTGAGTCAGAGGTCAGGGATGAGGGAGTCCGCAAAGCAGCGTATATCACTGAATGATGCATGAGGTGAGGGGCTTCCAATAGGATGACCTCAAATGCCTCTGCACTTCAGGGAGGAAAGAGTGGAAACAGGAGAATACTTAAGACTCTACTTAAGGGCTAAGGGTGTGTGTGTGTGTGTGTGTGTGTGTGTGTGTATCTGTCTGTCTGTGTAGGGGGAGAGAAATACTCTAATGAGTTTTAGTAAGCCTTTTTTGAAAAGAAAAATAAAGAAACATTTACATGTGATTGGAAAAGAAAGGAATGACATCACCATGAGACATAACATTTCTCAGGTAATGTGAGGATTTCCCAGCATTGACTGCTCTGTGCCGTGAGCTCTCCAGTTTGAGGAGACTCAGGGAGGAGGAAGCAGCAGCCACAGGTGCCCTGTGCTCAGCCTGAGCATCTGCTGCTCCGCTGTGCCCGGAAGTGACCTGGGTCTGACCCACTTTCACCACGCGGCTGCCCCGCACTGCCATTCAGCCCTCCCCAGCAGGCTCTTGATGACCGTTGCTCCAAGCATGAATGTACAGTTTTGTCCTCCATTCTTTGATAATGTACCCTGGCTTTAATTATACTTGTAGTTTTCCTTAGAAATGTGTGTTGTTCATGGAACTGGCAAAGAAACAGATCCAAGGATCAGTGGAATAGATTAGAAGATGCAGAAACA
>NW_004624739.1:33835848-33905992 GCF_000247695.1 Heterocephalus glaber | reverse complement strand
AGAGAAGGGAGAAAGGAGAAAGAGGAAAGGAAAGATAAGAAAAGAGGAGGAGGAGTTAGAGGTAAGAAACATATATAACAACTGATACTACAGAAATTCAAAGGACCATTAGGATTATTTTGAAAAACTAATAATTAACAATCTGTATACTAACAAATTGGAAACTCTAAAAGAAATAGACAGATTTCTGGACATAGTTTACCAAAATTGAACTGAAAGGATATAAAAACCTGAAGAGATTAAAAACAAAAATCAGATACAAAAATCAGTGTTCAAAAATCAGAAGCATATATACAGTGTCTGTCCAAAAATGTATGCACACTTCAGGAAAAGAAAAACTTTTATGAATATTTTAATACTAGATTTATTGAGACTACTAGATCATGAGATTACTACAAGTTACCTTTGGCCTCTGCAATTACAAGAAGTGGTGGCCTTTAGCTTCCAGACAATTATTATTTCTTTTTTCTTTTCCTGAAAAGTGTAGAGTGTGTATTGCATTGATGGTGACTGTCCATCCTCCCAAAACTCTCCTAGCAGCTGTCTCAAGTCCTGGTAATTCCTTTACTACTTTCAGGTCATCTTTTTTCCCAGTGGTCCACATGTGAGAGAGAAGATGCCATTCTTCCACATCTTCCTATGTTTCCCTTATTTAGAATTTAAAAAATGATGTCTTCCAGTTGCCTAAGTTTTTCTGCAATTGAAAAAAGTTTTTTTTGGCTTTTTCCTGGTACTGAAGATTGGCAAGGCCTTCACACCAGGTTGCACTTCAGCCCCTGCCCTGTGCGATGGGATCTCACTAAGCCACCTGGGCTGGGCTCACACTGGTGACCCTTCCACCTCCTCGAGTCCAGAAATTAGAGGATGTGTCCCCAGGTTGGGGCATTCTTCTCTATGGCTGAATACTACTATGTGTGTGTGTGTGTGTGGGGCAGTGTATGTGTTGGTGAGCACCTTCGATGATCCCACAGACTAGCAATTATGAACAGTACCACAGGGGACGTGAGCATTCAAGTGTCTCTTTTTTATGTTGACATTAGGAGCAGAACAGCTGGATTAATGTTCATTCTATTCTTTAATTTTTTGAGGAATTTCCACACTGGCTGTTCTGATTCACACTCTCATCAATACCACAGGAGGGCCACTTTCTTCCTATGTCCTTACCAGGATTGAGATACTTTTGCTTTTGGTGAATAGCCATTCTGCCTGGGTAAGATGGACAGCCCCATGGTTCCTGATGGTAATGATATTGAGCATTTTCATCTGTTTATCAGCCATATGCATTTCTTCTTTTGAAAAATATATTCAGAACATTTGCCATATTTTTAAATTTGCTTGTTCGATTGTGCTTTCTGGATCAGCGCGCTCTGTCTGACCACCCATTCACAGGCAGGCACTTCTTCCGGTCTTATGTTGCCAGTCCTCTGCCGGTAAAGCATTTTATTTTGGTGTAATCCCATCATCAGTTCTTACTTTTGGCTCCTGTGATTTTGGAGTCCTGTCCAGAAGACTAGTGCCTGCACTGATATTTGAAGAGTTTCCCTTATATTTTCTTGTGAGTTTCAAATTTTGTGTAAATTTTGGCATTGTTTCTCTAGTTCTGTGAAGAATGATACTGGTATTTTGATGTGGATTGCGTAGAATCTGTAGATCGCTTCGAGGAGGATGGGTATTTTAACAATACTACTTCTTCCAAACAATAAAAATATGGGTGGCTTATCAACCTTTCAGAGGTTTTTTCAATTTTGTTCTTCAGTGTTTTGCAATTTTCATTATAGAGTTCTTAGTTCAGTTTATTCCTTGTTATTTTATTTCATGTGTGCTATGGAGAAAAATAACTTATATTTCCTTCAAAATTGCAAAAATGTGCATTTTGTAAATTTACTATCAGGTGGGTCTTCTAGTATCCTTTGGAGAGATGCATTTTTAGGTGTGAAGCCACTGTTTTCATTCTGCTTTATTCTGAGCCCAACTAACTACAAGTGTGGTAACTTACTTCATGTAGTGATATTTTTTCTTTGTTAAATGTAAAAGCAGACAGGGAGGATTATGACTCTTCCAACCAGATCCAGATTTGACACAAAAAGATTTCAAACAATGATTAATTATAAAGAATATTTGTGAATTCCGACCTTCCCAAGCAAATCAGTGTGCACGCTTTGGACACGGCAGTTTCTCCAGCCTGGGCTGGTGTGGTCTCGCTAGCGTTCTGAACACTGCCAGTCCCTGTTCTGCTTGCGCTCCACCTGGGTCTCCGAGCACGCAGGCTGCAGAGTCCTGACCAGGCGTCCACTCCTCATGCCTGCAGCCTGAGCCATTCAACGTGGGACACTGTGGTGTCCACCTGCTGCTCCTCAGGGCCCCCTGCTTCCTTCCCTTCTGCAATGCCAGCATACAGTGGATGTGACTAAGAAATGATTTGACCAAGCTGAGGAGGCCCAAACCAATAGAGCCTGTAATTTTATTCATCAAACCTTTCTCAGATGCTTCACATGCTTAGGATGTTGGTCAAAAATCAGGGAGCAAGTAGATCTGATCCTTGTTCTACTTGCAATATTGACTAAAAGTTAAAACAGAAATACTACTAAAGTCATAGCTATGAGGACACTAGAGTGTTAGTATGCATACACCTTACTAAGGGGCTCCAAGGGGTTCCAACCCAGCATGCTTGCGGTTCCAAGATTCCCTAGCACAGAATGAGGTTGTTAAAGTCAGATGCAATCCCAGGACTTGGGAGGCTGAGGCAAGGGGATCGCCATGAGTTCAAGGTCAGCCAGGACTACATAGTGAGTTCAAGGCCAGCCTGAACAACATAGGGAAACCCTGTCCCCAAAAACCCAAAAATAAATAAAATAAAGTGAGTTCTTTAACATTTGCATTAAAAATTATAAGATTGTACAGAAGACAAATTTTGTTAAGTCTATTTTACTTTGAGACAATGGGGTCATCTACTTTATAATTTGAGGTTTATGATTGCCTTTGTATTTATATATAAGGCCAAGAGGTGAAAGATTGTTAAAATTTTTAAATTCTAATAATTAAATTTGTTAAAATGAAATATATGGGGCTGATTATTTTCCTGTGGATACCAGGATCAACTAATTTGTTACTTTTTTTTGAAACAGTGAAGCTATGGATGGATAGTTTCATCTGCCCTACTCATTGGAAAAGATAGAAAACCAGCACACATACACACCTGGCCTTTACTCATAATACCAGTACTAACTAGTTTAGAAAGAGAATTCTTCTTCAGACATGCAAGGATTCTTCTTTCCTGAGGGCAAAAAATAACATCACAAATTAGTTTTAATATCTTAGTTCTGAACTCTCAAGACTAGGGATATTATATGACATGACAGCTCTATGCTAAACATTTTTAATTTGTCTGCAAAATCTCTTTAGCAAAACTAATACATAAAGCAAGTTTCAGCCTTTTTTTTTTTTTTTGGTACCGGGGATCGATCTCAGGACCTTGTGCTTTCGAGGCAGGTGCTGAAACCACCGAGCTAAATCCCCAGCCCTAAGTTTCAACCTTTAAAATTAAAGAAAAATATTTGCTTGGGCATAGATTGAATTCCATACTTATATTAGAACTAAAGAGAGTATTTAATAGTAACTTCACCTTAAAATAAAACAGAACAAAGAAAAATACCAATACAAAACTAAAAAAAGTTAAACCTCAATAATGTTTTCTTTTAAAATTATATTTTAAATGTACAAAACTCCCAGTGAAAATCGTTATCTGTATCAATTTTCCTTTCAGTTGCCAAGTACTCAAAACAAAGACATAGCTACTAAAGGAAAGTCCAGACTTAAGGTAGGATTTTCTTCCATAAATGTGCAATTGCATTCTTGAAGCACACCTATTGGTTCAAGTCAAGGTTTGTACACAGGGCTATCTACATAACAAACAAGGTCCTCTGCCAAAGGCAACTGCAGGGTCTCTGCTGGAAACTCCCAGCTGGAAGCCGTCCCCAGTGTGCCCTGGACCACCACAGCGGAGATGGTGCTGCTCCGACAGCCAGCAAGCTGGCTGCACATGTCCCCACTGGAGGTTCTGGTTCTGAAAGTGCTGCTCTTTTCTCCTCCTTTTTCCACTTCAGTACTGCACTGGGGCTTCTTAGAAAGTGCTTGAATCTTTACAAAGAATACTAAATGCTCATAACTTTTGATGTGGAAAGCAAATGTTTTAATAGACTCTCGGCTAGTGAGTTACTGGTGGGCATTCTTCTTCAAGAGCATTATCTGTTTATTTGTTGTACATTCTGGGTGAAATCAAGCCAGCGGTCTTTTCCGGTTGAACTGAAATCGATTGCTCTGCTATTAATTCATTTAGATGAAATCGTCTGGCACACATAGCAGTGTCTATTGATTGTATTTAAAAAGTTCTTTGTGTTGAATATCATTACACTGAGAGCTAAGCTTTGCTAAGTGCCCATTGAGAAAATGAGATGAATAAATGCAATAAACAAGTGAACACTGCCTATGATATTAATGTGGAAATTAACTCAATTAAAGGCAAAATGTAAGTTGTTAAATTTCACTACTGAAAATTATGTTAACCTTATTTTAAAATTATGACATTAACATGGGAAAGCTATTAAATAGTGGTTGAAAATAATGTAGTGACTTATCTCAAATACATATTTGTACTCTCAATTAACATTTCCAAAAGATAGGCACAGTGGCATCAAGTTTGCTAGTTTTCATATTTAAAATGTAGCAGTGCACAGAGCACAAAAGAAAATAATACTGACCAAATAAATCATAATCAGAAGCAAAAATTCCACTGAAGTCTTGCAACAAATCTCAGAATTCTTTTGAATGTTACATCCATAACCACTAAATAACATAATCTTTGTGATTTTTGTTCTTACTTTTGTTCTTTTTACCTATTGTAAATAAAAGTTATTGCTTGACTTCCTGGTGATGGCTAAGACCTTAGGTCAAACTGACTGTCTTGTTACTACTAGTAAATTTGAAACCTCCATTTCCTTTCCTATCCCCTATGTTCTAGGTAGTACCTTTTGACTTTCAAATGAAGATAATTTCTCCACAGTCACTCCCACTTTTTATGCTAACATTCTAGCAGTTATATATAGCCTTTGCATATACAAGGTGCAATAAAAAATACATTGCATATTTTTAAATTAAAAAATAAATTATTACAGTAGAAGGAGTATTGTAATTGATCCCCTTCAAAATACTCTCCTTGCTTTGAACACATTTATCCCATTCTTTTTGCCGATTTTGGAGTCCTCTTCCCTGAGTGTCTGTCCTTGTGCTATTCTGGCTGCTTTGATGTCCTGAATTGATTCAAATGTTTACCTTTTGTGGTCATTTTGACTTTGAGGAAGAGCCAGAGGTCACATGACACCAGATCCAGGGGATTAGGTAGGTGAAGACTGTCATGGTTTGTGTTCAGATAGGTGGGCTTTTCAGAGGTGGCTGGGATTAAGAGTGTGATGCTGGGATCAAGGGTGTGTGATTACTAAATTGGTCCATTGCTTTGGCATAGTTCTGGGAGTGGAAAATGAGAAGACCTATCCTGCGTGTGAGTGTGAACCATCCTGAGGGCGAGTAGCCTGGATAGGATATAAGAGATAGAAAAAGGGCTACTGTTGTTGCATGCTGCTTGCTGTTTCACTACTCTGCTGCCTCCTGCCCACCATGCACTGTTTCTCCTTTGTGATGCCCCTCTGCCATGCCACCCTACCTTGGAGGCAGCCAACTGTGGACTGAACCCTCTACGAGCTTCCTTTTCCTTTGTATGGCGTGTGGCGGCAGCATTCACTATTTTTAATCACACCTTGTAAAGACACTCAGAAAAGAAGACTCCAGAGCTGCTGCAGAAAATGGCAAGAACCATGGGATAAGTGTGTTCAGAGCGAGGAAAAGTATTTAGAAGCAGACGAATGACAGTTTGTATTTTACTCCAATAATTTGTTTGCTTAAAAACAACATATTTTGTTTAATGAAATTTATCAACAGTTAATGAAATTTATCACTGAACATCAAAGTCATCAGCCTGGATGGAAACCCAGAATGCAACTGTTAGGATTTGTGGTTCTAACTGCATACCAGTCCTGGTGGTGAGGGACTCTCTTCCCTGCGGGTCTCCTGCACGGTTCCACTCTTCCGAAGAATCTGTGTCTTGTTAAAATGGATTCTATTTTCTTACTCTTCGCCGGGGTTGGAGATTCTGGTTTGCTCTCATGACTCTGTATTCGTATCAGGTCTGTCTTGTATTTTCCTTGTTCTGTTTTCATTGGGTAAATCATTGGCATTCTTTGGCATAGCCTGGCTGACTTTTATTCCACATATTGTTATGTGTACAATCATTTTATTTTTTAGCGGTTGTTCAGGGGCCACTCACTTATTTTCTAACTTGGACTTCTTTTCCAGTCTGTTTCTTTGCTTACTTAAGAAGTTTCCATTTCCATTTTCCTATACTTCTGGCTGTTCTTTATTTCTACTTCTAACCTATACTTTCCTTATTTATATACTCAAACAACACCCTTAAAAAGAAATGAAGATACAAACATGAAAAAGGAACAGGAAGTAAGAAAGAAATGGAGGGAAGAAAAAAAGTCAAGAAAAATATTTTAGGCTTTAAAAGGCCATGCAGTGTGGTTGCAGCCTCTCAACTCTGGCATCAGTGCAGGGGACGGTGGTGGAGGGCAGGGGGCACCGAAGACGTCTCAGTCCTGAGGCTGGAAGGGCTGAACCTGCCCATCAGCCTGGTGACCACCATGCGGCCACAGATTTGCACTCTGTTTTCACAGACTATGAGGGATGTCCATGTACTTCCTTGAAAATATCTGTAAAAACACCAAATATGAAAGGGCTTTAGTAAATAAGCATGAATCTGAACATATGCAAAGTTGTGTGGATGTGTTTGTGTGTCCGGTTGAAGTATGAGTGTACAGACATGGGTTTGAACGGATATCTGCATGGATCTACAATCCTTTGTCTGTGGGTAAAGCTACATTGTTCTTTAAGTATTTAAGAGATCTAAGGCTCTAGAAACAATAATAAAACCATACAAATAGCTATGGAATTTGCTCACAAGTTTCCCTGTTAACATACTGCTTTTCTAACAGAGAAATAAGCAGCTACAATGTTCATAACTTTAAGGGAACACTGTGCCTTTTCCCTGTAGTGCAGGCATAGATGTAAAAGGAAATTGTGTGAGGGAGGCAGCCCAGGTATGAGTCTGGCATTTCTTGGGCTGTTTCTGAAGCCATGCTGTGACATTTAAACAGCTTAAAGTCATCTGATCAAATAGAATACTTCCTCTCCAATTTGAACTGTTAATTTTAACCTCTAATTAGCAGAACTACATACTAGATGTCCAATTCCTAATGTAGAAACTAAACTACATCCCTCTGGACATCACCTATTGTTTCCATCATTAATTGTTGGCTCCAAAAGTACAAAAATAGTGCAAGCTCAGTTTTGCCGTCTGGATTGATCCTGGCTTTTATTTTGTCTTTAGTTTGAATCACCTGGTCTAAGACAGAGCCACTGATAAGTGCAGGTGCTTGCTTTTGGATTCTAGCCAAAGTTCCTGTTTCAGGCAGTTCATCCAGAGTAGGATTTCACCGGCCAGCCTTTTCTGCTTGGGCGTTCTCTGAAAGAATGCAGGTGAATTAGTAATAACACTTTCTTTCTAAGCCTCTGGGCGCTTTCTCTCTACTATGCATTCTTAGCTAAGCATTAACAATGAAAGCAGTTTTATTTGTGATTATGTGTGTAAATATATTTGCAAATGTTAGATGAATATTTGAGAACAATATAATAATGGCTCTTGATAAAGCCTGAGAACTTGTCTTGCTGTTCAGCCTGACGACCAAGATTGAGTTATATAACACAAGCTGAGTATCATCTTTTTGAAAAAGATAAAAACAATAAAACTAGGGCATTCTTAGGATAGATTTTTCCAGATCATATTTTAGAGTTTTGTCACAGCCAAAGCATATACTCTTTACACATGAGAGGCCAAAAGAATATTCCTTCCTGCAGATTAAAAAAAAATAAGACTAAATCTAGAAATCTAGCACATCTAATGTTACCCAGGGTACCTCTAGAGTAGTTTCAGCTAGGTTGTTTAGAAATTTAAACATCTTTGTTTTGTGCTTTCTTCATTGAATTATGTACATCCATTACTGAATGCATTCAGTGTAGAGAAATCATAAACCACTGCCAGCTGGACATGGTGGAGGAGTTTTGTATTCGAAGAAAAAAATAATTCAACTTGGTTTTGATCAGAGTTCCATAAGTTGGTAAAGTGTGCATAATAAATCGAAATCTTGAATACACAGAATCCCCTACACAGTAATTGTTAAGTGCTGAGACACAGAGTGCATCTGAAACAAACAGAAAGAAATAAAATCTGACAGCTTTAAATGTCCCAGCTGCAACTGCACCATTTATTTATAACATTTTACAGGAAGGCAAGCAGATCCCTCTCAGCTGGAGGGCTGAAGACGTTGCTCTCACAGGCCGTCTGTAACTGAAAAGGAAGTCTCTTGCTAGGCTGCAGCTAACGTACTATGCTAGCACAGATGTGTCTCAGTGAAGAGGAGCACGACTTGGCACTGAGTTTCCTATAGGACAAACGATGCGTAACACTGAATTATGAGGTATCTGCTGCTTAGGCTTCCACTTAGAAACTACGAAGCCTCCTCAACGCCTCGGCTGTGAGTGTGGCAGGCACTTGGCCTTTCCGTGCACCGCTGCCACCCCCTCAAGACCTCTTGACCACCGCTTTTCAGTTGGTGAGCCCCGAGAAGCACATTGTAGTTATGCGCTCTCTTCCTTCTGTGTGTATTTGGTAGGTTTGGTGAGTGGAGAAGAAGGTGGCCAGGCAGAGGGAGAAAGGAGGAAAGGGTCTGTGGCTAGTTCACGTCTCCTGCCAGGCAGCTCTCCGGATTCAGATGGAGAGAGGCCCGGGAAGAGAAGGGTCTGGCGAGCCAGGCTGCAAGGAATGGAGACATGCAAACAGGCGGAAGGCCCACCCACTCCCTCTCCGGCTAACCCGCCATGACCCTGAGCTCACGTGACTGTGGCTAGTGCTAGACTGGGCCGTAGCAAGTGAAGAGCACAGAGGTGCAACACCCCTGACGGCTCCTAGTGCTGGTGAGGGAGGTCAGGCAGAGAGGTTACACGCGACCACCCCGGGCCAGGAGGTCCTGGGTGCTGAGGGGGAAAACAGAAAGCGGAGGAGACAGAGAGCACGCGCAGGAGGGAGGGCCGGGGCCGCCGGGAGCCCTGCGCTTGCCAGGGTAAAGGCTGTGAGGAACGCACGCACCGGAGCTCGGCTTTTTACGGTGATCTACACAGACGGACAGAGAGAAGGACAGAACCACGGGTCTGCGGCCTCAGACACAAGGAAAACCCTTGGTGACCACTTGCTCTTCTCCGTGGCCTTTCAGCTCTTCCTGAGCCTTCAGGGAGCTTTTTGATTCTTTCCACTCCGCTTTAATAGAATTTTCATTTCCGTTCTTAGCTGGCATAGGCGCCATCGCACTGTTTCGCGGGTGACCTCCTTCCAGTTCTTGACCTTTTCTGTGTCACACCCTGCTGGGAGGACTCTAGAAAGGCCTGCAGGATTCCAGTTTAACGATTCCTGGTCTCAGGGTTACAGAGGCCAGAGACTCCCGGCCGAGACCCAGCGTCTACTTCGCACGTACTGGTGGGGAGTTAGCCTCAGTCAGAAAACCGGCGGCTTGTGAGGAGCCTGGAGACCTGTCCTGCCTTGGCCCCAGAGGCAGATTATCTGAGAGCCTGGCAAAGCCTCTACTGTCCCTGGCCTGAGGAGGGGACACGCTCGCTTCCAAGGCTTCTGCTACAAATGTTTTGAAAAAGAGTCCAGAGCAAAAGCACAGCCTGGTGCCTTATAGGACGGAAAGAGGGGCCCCGGGGGAATCGGCCCCCAAAGCTGCCGACTCCTCATGGTATGAATTCTTCAGGCCCACCAAGACTTTCGTTCTAGCTCTGGAGATTTGCAATCAGACTCCTCTCTTGAGAGCGAAATGCCCCGATTCCTGGTTCCAGCTTTCCCGAGTCTGTGTATCACCCAGTTCCAGTGCTTCATGAATGTGAATATACCTCTAATAGAATTTAACCATAATTGTATAAAACAGCTGACCTGGATTTTAGAAATTGTAAAGTAGTTAAAATTTGATTTTAGTATACTGTAATTCCTCATATCTGTTCTTTTCCTCTTCACTTTCTTTTACTTTCTGCTTTGTTGACTTAAGAAAGAGATATGAAAACCTCTTTATTCAGGCATGTTAATAACTGGTAATGGCCTGAATTAATTACCCCTTTGGTATTTGCATTTTAACAAGTATATAATCATAACCAAAGAGATTGTCATTATTTCTATGAGCAATAAAGATTAATTTAACAGTTGTGTTGAGGCAGAAGAAAGCCTTTTGTGCCTGCATCAGTTCAGGAATGGTCTCATCCTGCGGGGCAGAGTGTGGCCCCAGGTGGATGAGGGAGGCCCGGGCGCCCGGACCTGCTCTGTCCAACGCAGGTCTGTTGTCATCTGTGCTCGGTGTTGGAGCAACACCGGCGACCACCCTGAGCTAAGAGCTTTGAACTAGAGAAAGGAAAACACTGTCGCTAACGAAAGCCCTCTGAAGTCACTCATCTAATTTATTTATGACTTGGAACTGCCCAGGCCTTGAGTTTTGCATTTTCTCTCCTGTTACCTGTTTAAACATCAGTTAAGAAAGCAGCTGTCAGCACAGTTTCTACGACTCCTCTTAGCTGTTTTCTAGTCCAAAATGTAAAAGCCTAAAAATAGCACATTAAAACCTAAAACCAATGCAATAGTTTATCATGACTAAGATTTTGTTTTCTCAAGAACACAATGTTGTTTTTATAGTGTGTGTGTATATTTAAAAACTCACCTCACCTGAGAAGAAGAATTCTTTCAATTCACTTAAGGAACACTAACCACTAATTTCTAAGTGAATACAGAGGACCCATTTCCTCTCTATCATATTTGGTGTGGATGTAGTGCCACAGAGTACAGGAAATGTGACAAACTAAGAAGGTGATGATCATTTGTAGAATACAGTCACGTATCATGGGGATAATAAATGGGAATTTGTACTTTGGTGTCCCCCCAAAATTCGTTCTTCTTTCCATAACTGTATTCCCAGAATACCCAATTATTTCCACTCAATGAGAAATACCAGAGACTTCCTTCTATCTGAGTGACTCAAGTGTTAACATTGCATGTTACAAAGAAACTTTATTATAATAGCCAATAGGGAATTAATCTTCCAAAGGATTGAAACAATATGCTTACCTTTTCCTTGGGATATTATTTTTCTTTTCTACAATATGCATTTAAAAAAGAACAGGCATTTTTCCCTAAGCACTTAATGATGTTGAAGTTTAAAGCTAATTTTAACACAATTACTATTCTCAAGGAGTTACTGTTCTCCAGAAGAGAGGTACATTTAACCACCAAACCACAGCAGTGTTTTTGATGTTTGTGGACAATGACGCTAAAGTACTCAGAACCTGCAACACATTCTTCCCTGCCAGGCTTGGACCACTGGCCTCGCACCCAAGGCAGTTCCTTTCCTGTGCAGTCATTTGCTAAACACATCCTGATAATCTGTCTTTGTGGCTGACAGCCTGCATCCTGCCTGGTAGTCTGGGTCCCACTAGGAGGTCCATAAATAAATCACTGTCGCTTCCTCTACCACCTATTCAGCCTAGGAGATCAATATGCTTCTCTGTGTGTGTTTTCAGGAAGATTTCTTAGCAAAACTGTCAAATAATAACTGCTTGATAATGGAACTAGCTCCAATTTTAAGCATATAAAGTTGCCATTCCAGGACATACTGTAAATGCAAAACATTGATGCAAATTTACTTTGGACATTTGAAAAACACCATATGTTCTCTGGAGGAAAGCTCTTACAGTAGAGCCTATTTGTCTAAAAACTAGATAGCAATGTCAGTTTTGTCTCATGAATTTTCTGACAACTTATTCTGTGCATCTGTAAGTTTTCTCTTTAGTTTTAGAGAGGACAGTGTTGTGGTTTGTGTTTAGATATTCCCCCAAAGCCTCATGCAGATGAGGCGGGGCTTTCTTTTTCGGAGGTGGCTGAATTCAAATGTGTGATGCTGGGGTTAAGGGCGTGTGATTACTAAACCACTACACGTGAGTGAGTAGTTTGACGCTACCCTACTCCCGGTGGTCTGGATGGGATGCGAGAGGCAGAAAGACACGGTGAAGCTCCCTTGCTGCCTTGCTGCCTTGTGCCCGCCATGTCGTTTCCCCTCTGCGACGCCTGTTTGGCGACCCTGACTTGGAGCCGGCCGACTGTGGACTGAACCTCTACGAACTGTGAGCAAATAAACCCTTCCCTCCAACTTTAGGGGTCAGGTATTTTGTTTCAGCAATGAGAGAAAAGTAACTAACACAGATGGAAAATAGAAAAGGCTCTGGGAGGAAATAAGCCTAGGATGATTCCAGAAAAGCTGCATTCAAAATCCTTCGGAAAAGATGGTCCTTTTCGGTAAAAGCTGTTCAATCAATTGTGTAAATTTATGGAAGAAATAAGGCCAGATGTCTATGTTACAATGTACACACAAAATTACGGATATATTGTATATTAATAAGATGCAAAATAATACACTTTCTGAGTTAATATAGATTTTTGTCCTTCTGCTAGGCAAATATTTATTAAATATGATATTAAAAATAAGCACTGGGTTGGGTATGGTGGAGCATGCCTACAATCCCAGGACTCTGGAAAGCTGAAGCAGGGTCACAAACCTGGACTACGTGGTGAGTTTGAAATGAGACCCTGCCTCAAAACAAAACAAACACAAAGAAAAACACAAACTGAACCTGGAGGAACAGACCAACAAACTAATCTCCCTTACCACTGAGCACTTCTGTAACCAAAAGAACCATTTACAGAATGAAAATGCAGCTAAATGAAATCTAACTGTACCCAGTGTTGGCAAAGATGTGGGGATTCCCCAGTATAACTGTGCAGCTAGCAAAGGGCTTCGATTATTTTGAATAAAAAGTATTTTTCCTGCTAACACTGAATTTAACATCTAGAAATTGCATGCATAGGGCCGGGGATTTAGCTCAGTGGTTTCGCTGTCTGCTGTGCAAGCGCAAGGACCCGAGTTCAATCCTCAGAACCAAAAAAAAAAGAAATTGCATGCATGATTTTATATCCAACAGGGCGATGTATAAGAGCTTTTATGAATTATGCATAGGTACATTACATATTAATAAAAATTAGGAAGAACTCAAATTTCCATTAATAGCATGGATGAATAAACTCTGTCTTACTTATAGAGTAGAATAAAATACATATTATTTGGGGTTCAATACCGTAAAAATCTCTACTTTTTGACATGAGTGTTTTGATGATTCACATATTTATTTTTTGATATATCATTAACCTGTAAAATTTTCTACTGTCCTCCTTACAGTATGTTATACATAATCCACAATGGGATAGGACAGAGGGTCCAATTTCAGAAATTTTCAGAAAACTCTGAATCCTGGCTTACTAACATAAGCTCCCTATAACATATGTTAATTAAAGAGAACTGTGAAACTGATTGCTGTTTATAGCACTGTCTGGTTACTGTCATTTTTTCCTTGCATAAATTTTTACCTGTCCTTGTTTGTTTACCAGTAGGGTCCCAAAGTACGAGTTAAAATATGTTACTGAGAAGCACTGAGTAATTTTTAAGCATAATTTTAAAAGGAGAAAGTTTTAAATCTTCACTTACTGAGACTTGCCTTATTGAGGCCCACATGAACCAATGACCAATGACCCTGCTGACTAACACCAAATCTTAGTGTTTGACTTCATGTGGTTTTTATATATTATTGAATCCAAAATAATGGAAGTTAAATAAAATTTGACAGCTAAATGAATTTGCTAATATCTAATCCCATGGATTTTTAAGCCTGTTTTAGATTGAAAGTGTTTCCTTCAAGGAAAGAACACTTACACAGATACAAAATGTAAACTAGTAAAAAAAAAAAAAAATCAGGCTGTTGGGGCTGGGGATTTAGCTCAGTGGCACCGTGCCTGCCTTGGAAATGCAAGGTCCTGAGTTCGATCCCCTGTACCAAAAAATTAAAAAATAAATAAGGCTGTTGGCTTTATTCTGGAGACTAGGGGTGAAAATCTGACCTCTACCCTACCTTCTTGGATGCAGAAGGTGGTGTAAAAAGACTCCCTTAGGTACTTGTTAAAGGTTGGGAGAAGTTCCACAATTTAAGTGAGCAACGACATGGGGTCTTAGAGTCAGTAGAGGTAAGCATCACCTGGAAAAGGAAAACATAAAATTTCAGGTGAAGCAACCAGCGTTCAGGTGAGAGCAAAGGGTGGGCTGAGGTTTTATGTGCACTGGTTTCTGTGACAGCCCTCAGGGTTTACAGCTGCATTTAAAAACGAATCCAAATTAGCAGCTCCACTTGGATCTAGAAAGTGACTTTCAAAAGTGAGCCGATTAAAGCTCAAGGACAGTAGGTTCACCGTCACCTGTTGGATTCAAGTGTAACCCAAAGCTAGCAAAAGATACTAAATTGTGTCCAATTCGCTTGACACCTGGGCAGTACAGAGCAGACAGATTCTGGCAGAACATTTTCAAGATCATAAAATCCTTGCATTTCATTGAAAACTATTTTGTTTGCATTTTTAAAAGCTGGCTTTGCTTTTATTATTTTATTTCTGCATTTTCGTGGCACAGGCTGTGCTGGCCTAAACTTCAGTCAGCAGTCTTGGCGGCCTGCAGAATTTCCACCAGATTGCTATTTCTGCTCTCCAGTCCCACTTTGTCGCTTATTTTAAAGCAATATTTTATTCAGCACTGGTGGAGAGGTGAAGAATGGTCAAATGAACAATGTAAAATCTAACTACAATTTTTCTTGAAACCAGCACTTTATACTACACTTAGAGATTTAAAACATATTTCTTACGTTGTTCTTATAAATACACCAATCTTTTGGCATATGCTGGTTTTTGCATCATATACCGGAAAATAATTTCACAGGAACAGTGGAGCTGACTGGCATTCTGCGTGCTCCTCCTGACAGAGGAGTGGACAGTGTCTCAGTTCCTGCCTCAGGTTCTGTCCATCTTTCCGACTGTTTCACATACATGCATCTTACATTTTTTATTAGCCTGTGCTTGCAGCACAGAATGAGCACATTCCTCGTGGGGAGCTGGTGGGTGGAGATAACACAGATTCGATCTTTTGCTTCCCCCTCCCTTTCCATCCCTATTTTTCCTCCTCTGTAAGTAACTGCATTTTAAATTCGCAGTGATCTCTTGAGCCAATCACAGACACTGGGTCCTCAGGTGTGATCAGGGATATCGGGTTAGAGCACTGGTGTGTGAGGTTCAGCCACCCTGCACATCTGGTGCGGAGAAGCTCTGCCCAGCTGCTTCCTTTCCACCTACTCCTGATTCTCCTGGGAGAACCCTCAGACAGTCTCCAAATCTGAACACAAGTGCACGCCATTCCTTTCCTCCAGTGTAGCATGTGCTGAATGCACTTCCTATGGCAGCCTGGACTCCTTTTATTTGTCTTTCTCAACTGTCTTTTACCTGCGCCAAGGCAAAGAATTCCCCAAGGCACCACTGCATTGTAACAATCAGGATACACTTACCCCAGAGCAATCGCTGTATCTCTCTCTTATATTTCCAGGCTCACGTTTTTTAAACACTCACCACTGAGATCATAGTTTGGAGTTACAAACTTACGGGGCTCTGCATCTAAGGATGAAAATGCTTAACAGGAGTGACCTTTAGAACAAATCACTATAAACTTCAGCAGATGCAGTCTGCAGTGAGACTGCCTGAGAAGTCCTGGGGCTGAGGCCTCAGGTGAGAATGAGCCTGGGAACGCAAACCAGCAGGGGAGGTGCATTACCAGAAAACAGGCACATGAAGGATGCAGACACGATGCCTCCGGCTTCCAATCGGTAGTCTTTAAAAATTGTAGTTAGATTCATGCACAACGCTCTCTTTTTCCTCATTTCTTTTTGTTTCTTTGGTAGTGAGAATTATGTGGAGCAACATAATAAATTTACTTTTTTCTTTGGAAAGTTTGCAGAAAATAGGGTATCTTTAAAACAACCCGTGTGGACTGAAACAGTTCTGCTCTGTGGAATCAAGGGAAAGCTTCCATCACCTTCCTAAATTCTTTTACTTTTCTCTTATCAGTTTCAACATGTCTCTTTGACACTTACCAGCCAGCAGAAGGCTCCCTGTTGGCTGATTTAACACCTGCAGATTGGGCTCATTATAATGATAAAATCTGCATAAGTTAGAATAAGAATTCCCTACACTGGTCAGAAGACTCTGTCTGCCAAAGTGTCTGCCAAGCTGGAGCTCACAGGGGGCCGCCTGAACTGGACAGAGAGGAACTGTCCCTGTGGGCTACTGTCCCCGACGGGGGTCACTGCTGCGCTCCCGGGATGGGAGGTGTTTCCTGTGCAAAGGTTTCTCTATTGCACAGCTGCACATGCTCCCTGGCCTGCATGAGCAGCTTAGGGAAGTCTCCTCTGACAGCCCTCTGAGGATGAGAAGCCCAGTGGACGGAAAAGCCCAGAAGGGTGGGTGAGGTGAGGTGCTTGTGCTAGAACACCCTACTACTGCGCGACCGCTCCTGTGTTTCCAGACAAAAGGATGCTCAGTGTGAAGCGGAATTGATCCAGTAAGTCCAAATCACTCTGCTCACACTCGTGGATTCTACTTGACAGAAAGAACGCGCAGGGTTCCAGTTCTAATAGAAACATCCCACAAACACTCAGGCATAGATCAAGTAGTTGCACAACAAACGCAAACGAGACTTTGGTGACGGACGGGGGCAAATCCTTCAGGTGCCCGGTGCTTGTGCTCTCGCTTTAATCCAGTGTGTCAGAGTGAGCTCAGCCTTGCACACAGATGGTCACTGGGAGTCTGTGGAATGTTGCCATTTCACCTTGATCTTAAGGAATAAATGCAGAAAGAGCCAGGCTTGAGTGAGGTCATCTGGACAATAGACATCAGGAGGAAAAAAGTGTTTTGAGCAGGGCATGAATTATAGGTAGCAGTAAAGAGGATGAAAGGGGAGGCATAGAGTTCAGAACACATTTTCAAAAACAGAATATTGTCTATAAAAACTCTAAGAATATATCAAGAAATGGAATATTATTTACACATGAAAAATCATCCTTCAGGTTCCTTTCCATTCATCACTCAGTGAAAGGTTAACTACATCTCTATATTCTAAAACACTGTTTTTGCACAATATATGCATACATGAACAACTAATACATGTGTGAAGGTTGACATCTTTTATGCAACACTAAATTTGTGGGAATTAGCCACCCTGTTGCATAATTTAGTCATTTCTTCCTCATTGCTCTAAGGGTTATGTGATTATAACACCATTAATTTATCCATTTTATGTTAGTGGGTATTTGATTAGTTTTCAGGATTTTTGACTATTTTGAATAATCCTATAGCCGTGAAAATTTGAGCACCTGTTTTTGGTGAACTTTTATGTGTGTACAGAAGGTATTATTCTTCATGTCCTCTCCCACATGAATTTTTATTATTATTATTATTACTGTTATTCTTCACTATTCCTGTGAACTTGTGGTGATTTATCATGGAGGTTCAACTTGAGTTTACTGTATCATCAGAGAAATCGTCCCGTTCTTTACTGTGTATTTCTATATACTCTCTGCATGTCTGCTTGACTGCTTCTGTCAGATACATGATCGGAAGTATATTTCCCCATTCTGTTCAGTTCACTCCAGTGACAGTCTTGTTTATAAATGAAAATACTTCCACTACGACCTGGTGTTGGTAAGCGCAAGGCTTTGACGCGCCTCACAGGGAAACGTGCACGATGAGCTTTGCTCGGGAGGCTCTGCTCTGGGCTGTGCGTTAGCTGTGAATGAGTCAACAACACTGCAGATACTGTAGCTCGCGCAGAAGCTCGCGTGGCAAGGCTATGCACCGACTGACTGGCTGAGGACCGGCTGATGGCGACCGGCTGGCTGAGGAGGATGCTGTGCCTGTGCGCCCGCGGGCCGTGTAGCTGTCCCGGGGACATCCCCCCCACGTACGCTCCAACTCAGCACCTCCGGCTGTTCTGTCGGTGGCACCCCTTGACGATGACGTGCACATGCGTAACTGAAATTCGAACCGCACTCGGGGAGGGCGGGCAGCGGGAACTGCTCTCGGCTGCCGGACACCAGCCGGGCCCCTCCGGAGGCCTCGGCTGCCAGGGCCAGGGCCAGGGCCAGTGAGGGCCCGCAGCAGCTGGACAGGCGTCCTGGGGACCAGGGCGCGGCCTGCGACTGCCGGATGACGCCGAGGCCTGGAGCCTGGGGCAAGGAAAGTTCTTCCCGGGTGGAAGGACAGCCAGAGGCGCACGAGCTTGACCTGCGCTCAGAGGAGCTGCGCTGGGCCGCGCTTCCCCGTCGGGCCTGGAAGAGACCCGCAGACGAAGTCCGTCCGCACAGGCGCAGAGCGAGGGCGGGAGGCTGCGGTGGCAGGGCCGCCCGGCCCCGCCCCTCGGGCACGTGCCCTGCAGCCCTCGCCCGCCGTGCGCCCCCATCTGCAGGGGACAGAGTTAGTGATTCGCAGTGTTTTTATCCCGGGCGGACTTGCCACGGAAACTTCAGGTTTCCATAAAAATGTTACATCCACGGCCTTTAGTAACTTGCACGAGGTCAGTCTGCTTCCACGTCATCTTACGTAATGATT
Organism: Heterocephalus glaber; assembly: GCF_000247695.1. The sequence goes on along the minus strand of NW_004624739.1, from coordinate 33,887,211 downwards.
TCCAATGCTGCTTTTAAATAGAGAAGGCTGTTTTCTGTAGCTGTGGTTATTTTAGCCAACTCATTAGCCTATTTTCCCTCTGCATGAATTATGTCCATTTTAATGAAAGTAAAAACAAAGAAATCGTTTTTCCAATTTTCATATTATCCATGTAGGACTTGTATTTTTTTTTTTTTATCATAAATGTGTGCTATAGAAGATAAAGTACCAAGCCTTCCCTCTTTAATAAAACACTCTCTGCTTCAAAAAAAAGTAGACTCAATTTATCTTTGTTTAATTTAATATTGCTTTATTGTATTGATTTAAAAAACTCATAAGATAAATTTAATAACTTTTTGTTAAGTTACTAGTTTAAGGTAAAATGAAATTTAATTTTTAAAGGTATTCTAAATATGTATAATTTAAATAAAGCTAATTTTCATTAATGTTATTGACAATGTTGATTAAAAATTTACTTAACCATAATCTAAAACAATGTGAAAATGAAGTAACTTAAGCCACAATTTTATACAAGATTAAAAAAATACTTTTTAAAATGAATGGTATAAGTGCTGACATATAGGCACAACAAGGACAAAAATGATCATTTGTAGGCAAGGGTTATCTCTTTTGAAGGCACACTATGTGTGTATAAAATGTGTTATTGATGCTAACGACGAATTTTAAAATATGAACTGTGTTTGACTTTTGCTACACAAACTTCTCAATTCTACATAATTGAGATTAAAATGAGGACATTTATTTGTAATTCAAATTAGATGAATTCTGCTTTTTGCTCAAAATGTTAGTTAAACAAAGCAGCTTGCTCACACCATAAGAAGTTTAAAGTAGTGAAATAGTCACTGCATTCTTGTAAAGGGCAAGGTACAGGATTCTTCTTTCATAAAAGTTGTGAATGATATTTTCTAGCAGGAGAACTCACCCTGCACCTCACCAGCTTCTCCAGTTCTCGGGGTCCAGCTTCCTGGATGCCTGGCTGGGAAGAAGGACCAGAGAGACAGGCGGGTCGCTCTGCTCTGGGTCCTTCTGGGCTCCCAAGGAGCCTGGCAAGGAGCCGCCTCCCTCCAGACTCCCAGACAAGCAGCAGCGGAAGGTTTGCAAGACCCTTTCTCCAAAATGATTTTCTTGAAGACTCAGTTTCCTATGAATGTCAAGGCTCTTGTCACTTAATGTCAAAACATCCTCCCCAGGGCCTTGCAGAGCTTTCTTCAAGGACTGAGCACGGGGAAAGTGTTTGGAAGCAGACTCGTCTTTAAACTCACAAAGACTCATTCCTTCTTCAAAGTATGAGGTAAAGTCTGGCTTGCTGCCTTCTTAAAAGGCTTTCTGTAGAAAGCAAATAATTCCTAGGGCTCTAATGTTCAGCCTGGCAGCGGTAGTTGATAATACTGCATTGTTTACAGGAATGTGCTGAAAGTAGAATTTAAGTGTTCTCACCATTCACACGCACGTGTGCACACACACAAACACAGCAGTAACTGTAGTGAATAGGTATCAATTTGAATGTGGTAGTAATTACACAGTATGTCATTACACAATGTGATCCAATCATCACATTGTGCACCTTGAATGTATACAGTTTTTACCAGTTATACTTCAAAATAGCTAGAAAAACAAGAGTTAAAGAATTGCTGAAATTTGTCTTTTGGTTAATCCACTGTATCTTTATGTTGTATTTTAGTTAGTCAGATTTCCTTACTTAGTAGAGGATTTATGTTCTCTTTGCCTACACTTTCACACAATTTTTAAGATATGTTCAAATTAACAGGTTCTTGAATAATAAAGTGATAAATTTACTATTTTTGTAGTATTATCTATAAATATTGTTTTCCCTGTCAAATAAGGTGTATAAAAATGCACAGTGTTTTTAGTCATGGTCATCATACATTTAAGAAAAGTCTGGAATATGATATAGAAAGGGCGATATAAACAAAATCCTACATTTTGAGAAATCTGACAGCACCTTTTATCTACAAAACGTAATGCTACTTAAAAGAAAAAGTGGGAAGATGTTGGAATGTGAAAATAAATGAAAACATGATTCTCAAAGACAAATTAGAACATGGACAATTCCAAGAAAGTAGAAATGGAAAACTGATGGAAAATAGAAGGGGGATGAAAGAGCATCCGTCTAAGGGATGCAGTGGATGAGATTTCAGAGCAAAATGAAGGAATATGCCTTCGTATTGAAAGGCTATTCCAAGGCCCATGGAACTAAATAAACACGTCCATCACCACATCATGAGGGATAATTGAGACATTTCGTAAAACAAAAATAGCAAGATTTCCAAGGGTTTCTTGGAGGAGGACAGGGAGGAGTGGAGAGGTGCTGGGCTGAGGAAGCGGTTACCCACCCTGCCGTGGAACGGAGTCGTCCCTGGCGTTTTCCTCAGCAGCCTGGGTGGTAAGTGACAGCGAGTGATGCTCCGTGGCTTCTCAGACACTCTTTGCACTGGTGTGTGGTACACAGAGCCTTTGATTCAGTTTGTGCCAGAATGAAAATAGAGTCCACTTGGGCCGGGGATTTAGCTCAATGGTTTTGCTGCCTGCTGTGCAAGCTCAAGGACCCGAGTTCGATCCCCGGTACCAAAAAAAAAAAAAAAAGAAAAGAAAATAGAGTCCACTGAAAAATGTGTACAAGAAAAATTTGTATAAATATTTTAATACTAAATTTATTGAAACATCATGGAATTAACACAAGCTACCTTTGGCCTCTATAATTACAAGAAGTGTGCAGAGTGGTAGGCATTCACTTCCAGACATTTAGCAGTATGGTGAACTGTTGAAGTGTGTGTTTTTTGGTGGACTCCGTATTTTCACATGAGACAAGTCAGAGAGCTTTATTTCATACATACAATCTTAGAGGGTTACCTAAGGAAATGCTTAGCAGTGTCAAAGTGAACCATGAGAAAGAAAGTCACACAGGAAGGTTCAGGGGGGCCCCAGGCCTTTGAGCAGGGGCTGCTGGCGGCAGCGCTTCACACTGTGAGAGGTGTGAGGTCCAGGACAGGAGAATGTGGGAGTTAAAAGGAGGCATTTGAGAGAGTCCATGTCCCTTTTGAGGCTTTTCAATGCCCTAAGATAGTCAATGTAATTTTCAAAAGAGAAGGAAAAGGCTAGGTAGAAGATGAACAATCTAAATTGGCAAAAAATTACATGTCATGTCAAAGTAAATACCGTATCCTTGTTTAACTAAAAATGGTGACACAATTAAATTTGGAAGCGGGTGGGGAGCCGAGGATGTTTGAGAGCTAAAGCTCAGCATAGTGGATAAAAATCAATACATCGAAAGTAGTCACGCCAGTGCTCAGTTATAAGGTATGGGGCGAAAGTGAGGACAGAGTAAGGAACTTTGCTTTTTTATTACAAGTCTCGATGCTGTTTGTAGCATTTGCACGATCACTTTATAAATTCTTCAACTGATTTTAATATGCAATAGGCATTTTGTCGTCAGTGTTCCCTTTCTTTCTTTATAGCACACTTGTGGGCGAGGTTATGTGCAGAGCCCCAAATGGCCAATGTCACATAAATTCTCAGTGCCTGTCAGTAAGAGGCACATGATGACCCCTGAACCAATGCTCATTGCATTTCTCTCAAAGCCCCAGGAATATTATTTTCCTCTGTCTAAAATCTTCTTTTCATGCCTGGTCTTTTTGAGTATAACTGTCAGCTGCTGTGATGTTTCTATGTTTTAAAAATTCATTATAAACCATTAATGTCATTGCTTCTTCAGGCTGCAAGGCAGGAGAGAACTCATGTTTCTTCTGAACACTCAGAATCCCTGGAAGAGGATTCTCTACCTTGTCTACCATGTTTTTCAGACACCAATGCCACAAATACGTCATTTTATTTGCATCAGCCTCACAGATTAATGGCATCATTCTCGAGTGTTTATAAGACCCAGGCATTCACTGATTTCCTATAAGCAAATTTTAAAACGAAATTACCAAAATTATTGCCGAGATCAGTCTGAATTAGCTTTGAATTTCAAGTACAGCTGATGTTATTTGAGCATCGTTTGTTCTGTCCGCTCCCTGTTCCCCGGTGTGGGACGTGGCTTTGTGGGATTGCGCGGAAATGGATCTGCGGGCGCCCGGCCGCTCTGTCTGCGAGCCTGCAGGGGCACACAAACCCGCCTCACCCTCCTGGGCAGCCGCCCGTCGGCAGAGCTTTGTTTCACCTCAACACTGGCTGACAGAAGAGACATCACTAATTATTCTTTCAGGCTAAAGATACGCATGCCTGCAGAAACCAGTAGGTAAGCTAATAGGCATTCCGAAAGAGAAATTTCGAGAAATTCAAGGTATGGTCACAGAGAAACAGGAGTGTTCCTTATGACGCTTGCAAAATGCCTTGCTGACTAATTTCTGGTACGTTGTGCTCTAAAGAAATATCAGACATTGAAAATAACTGTAAATGATGACTAGTAAGGCAGTGCACGTTTGATTACATGAGCTCTGTTGTTTCTGGGAAAATGTTCATTTCCCACACGTATTTTACGGATGTCCACACAGTAGAGAGAAGCTGATATACCAGGGCAGAACTCCGTACCGGAAGCGAACACGAAGGTGGAGAAGAGGGGGAGGAATAGTGGTATCGGTGTTGCAAAGGGTTAGGGCAGCAAAGTCTGCTGACAGCAAGAGTACACAGGAAGGAGTGATACAGGGAGAAACTAACAACAGCTAGGAAGTCCCTGATGGACAGAAGCAGACGGAGTATAGATTGTCAGAGGGGTGACCAGGCTCAGCCCAGGGTGGGCTCACTTGTGTGGCAGTGCTGCTCACAAACTGTTGGCCATAAGTTATGAAAACTGTCACCTACGAAAGCCTCATTCCAGGGTAATCACAAACTCCTATTGTGATTAGTGGGGCAAGATTAATTAATTTGCCTTTGAGTGGATGTATGAGTGGAGAGTGTACTACAGGGGGGAAGCTGTGATGTTTTCTTAAACAATACATTTTAGTTTTTCAGACCCAATAAATATGAACATTTAGTTATTGTTTATTGACTAAACTGCTAAAGCATGTATTTAAGAAATAATGGTGTATAAAAATAAATTTATATGTAAATGGAGTTGCAAGATGGCCCTAGGCACCTGCAATCTTTAACAAATTGAAGTAAATTAATAGTAAATCTATATGGGAAAAGTCTCAGATGGGCTTTAGCCACCTGTGATCTTTAATTAACAAATAAAAATAAGTAATAATTTATAGGCAGTGAGGTCACGGTGTGGACTCACCCACGTGTGGCAGCGCACACGCTGAGGACACGTGGGTGCTCAGCTACGCAATACCAAGGAACCCCTATCCCAGGCATTGCCTAGATTTCGTGCTGTGAGATGAAATTTCTCTTTCCAGAAGTTCCAAGCTGAAGCCCCATGCAACTCAGTAGCAGTTAGCTTCTAAACCTTTTAGAAGAATCTCGTTTTCATCTCTTTGCTGCTAGCCCAGCCAGGCGGCTCACCCGTGCACCCGTCCTCGCTCACACTCCCAATCCCTGTCAAATGTGTTATCCGTGGAACACTTTCTGTCACAGATGCTCCCCGAAGTTTGCTTTTGATGTTCACTTTTGCTCTGTGAACTAACAAAGAACTTCCTCTCTTCTCTCACCTCTCATTTTTACAGATGCAAATGCTGTACCATGCCTTCATGTGGTTTCTTCCCATCGATTAGTAGAGTCAAGACACTAAGCTTTTATTCCAAGTCACACATAGACTTTTTAATACTACCATTTTCTCCTTCTCATGTCCAAAAATGGCATCATCTTCGAACAAACTCATCCTCTACCTCAGAGGTAAAATAATTTAATTTTTCATGCCAACCTGTCTTTTTCTGGGTTCCTTCAATTGACATCTTTTCTTGCCTCACTTTGTTAGTGTGTGAAAGGAACTTACTGGAGACCTAATTTTATGCAACATGCTATAATCACTTCATCCAACAATTATAAGATCAAATGCAAATTATAGGTTATGCTCAGAAACTAAACAGATTTTTCCCAACTCTAGGACTGACCATGAGTCTACCTTGCAGGTGATCTTACTATACAATAAAATGTTCTCACTGAACACATCTAACAATGAATATGGCTGATTATAGGCAGTTCCTCAAGATGGACTTGCCCATATTTCCTTCATTATTTTTAGTTCTCACATAGCTTGCAGCCAATTTTGTCTGAACTTAATTGACAAAAAAGAGCAAATATATTGGGTTCTGTCGTTGGTGAGGTAGAGAGAACAGCTCAGGGCTCAGGAACTCGGTCAAGTGTCGAGAGATAGGTTTCAAATCCCTCCCTGGCACCAGCTTCCCTGTCATGCTGAGACATCGGCCCGAGTCTGCAGCACTGAAAACATAGGACAGGGCCTGAAACGCCATTCACACAGGCAGGGTGGGGGGGTGGGTGATGACAGGGCCGTGTCTCTGATTTCTTTTTCTATGGAAGCTCTGATTATTCCCTGCAGCAAAGCAAATCTCCTCAAAACTTGACTTCTTTCAAATCTTGAAGTCTCCCACTAGACTCCGGGCTATTTTACACTCCATGCTTTTATTCCAGAGATTTTCCCTGTGCATGTCCTGCCTTAATGACTCCATGTGTAAGTCATTACTCAGGAAGGTTCTTCACCTACTGAATTAGCTTGGTTCTCGTTCCTCTGGGCTCTGCTCGCTCCTCTGCATTTCTCCTTCCACGCACAACTGTGTGGTGGAATCGCACATTCACCTCCCTAACTCCACCCACACACTGGAAGCTCCAGATGAGATGCAGTCCTGGCCTAACTGCCACTGCTTTCCCAGCACAAGGAGAGCTTTGCAAAACTGCAGAGATTAAATCCATGACCCCAGCCAAAGCACGGGGCTGCAGGCCTCTCTGTGTTCCCTCGGGTGGAGTTCAGGTGGGTGCAGGGCGCAGGCACATCTGACTGTACAGCAGAGGATGGGAGGCCTGAGAGAGCTCCAGTCTGTGACAAACATAATTCCCGGGTGCGGGAGGAGCAGTTGTCAGATGTCTGTTCTGCTCATAAACCACATTTTACTCACCTTGCCGTGTAATCCTAAGTGTAGGGATCTAACGTGCTCCATGGAGGTCAGTACCTGTTCTTACCAAATGCTGGTGTCCCAAGAGGTGCTGTCTTGTCTGTGGAGTAGGAAAGAGCTACACTCCAAGGTCAGCTTCATTGGGAGGACCTGTTTGTCTAGGGCCAGATGTCAGCTACCATGACCATGCCAAGACAAGAGCACCAGGGTTCTTTCCCCGCAGCTCCCAGCCCCGCACCTCTGCCCCTGTTTGTCATAGTTCAATGACAGGGGCAGAGGGCACCCCATGAAGCTGCTCTGCCGTCTTTTCTACTTTCTGAGCCACTTTCTGAGTGGTGTTCCTTCCTGCTGGGCACATGCATTTTTAATCGTGTTTTGGTTGTGCTATTTTCTGCTGTTCTCTAAATTATCACGTGTATACGACCCCTTGCTGCTTTATCCTCTGGAGTGAAGAGGTACAATCACTCCTGTTTAGGGCTTTTGCTGTTTTGCTTTTACCATAGGCCACGCACTTCACCATCTGGACACTGTACTCCGGTATCTACTCATCACGCTGAGGCTTGGAACTCAGCGATTCCATTCTTGTGCCATTTTTTATGAAATAGTAATAGATTTGGCACTGAATTAGCATATATTTTCCTCATTTATGGCCATTCAAATTCAAGATCTGCTTCCTTCCATTGATACTAAATAAGTGTTTTTTACTCATGGTTTTCAAAGAGTACTGTGGAGCTAAATATTTTATGGGGTCAAGGCAGAAATAAAATTCGCCTTGCAAAGTGCATTGGCTGTACGGAGCTCATTCTGCTTCCCAAGGGCACGTGTCACCTCGGTGCAGGACAGGAAAGCCATCAGCACTCCCTTCCGAGAGTCCTCGTCTTCTTCCGACTCAACTCATCCACTCAAGCATGGTCTTCATTCAGTCAGCTCAGTCAGCTCATTTGCCTCGGTTCTCTTTTCTATTGTTAGGGATACATCGGAATACTGGCATTTGGCCAAGTCAAATGATTTTGAGAATTAGGAAGGTAAAGTCTCTACATAGATAACTAGATCAATTTTCACAGCCCACACATGTGGCATGTTTCCTGCTCCCTTCATCTAGTTCCCCTCCCTGACACATCTGTCTCTCTGCTGCTTGTATGGCTCAGCACTCCTGTGCTGTGTGAAATCCTTCTCAGTGCACAGCTGGTGCAATGCTGAACTTACACATCCCAAAGCGTGAGTGTGTACATGAGCACAGCTTTTGAAAGGAAAAGAATCTCAAGAGTGACCCAGCGATAGGAACTTACGTGCCTCATAAAGCTATATCCAAAGCCTCGCCATCAGACTGTCCATGGGGCCTGGACTTCGTGTGCGGCCTTAGCTGTGCCCAGGCAGCCATGGGCATGGAGCTGGTGCTCTGGGACGGGGCGCTCAGCTGCTCACCTTCAGAAGACTCCTGGTGCAGCGGGTGAGGCCTCCCTTGTGTTGTGCACCTGCTGCAGCTAGACTGCTGCTCCCTGCGGCCTCAGCTGTGTGCTCTCCGTGGCCTCAGCTGTGTGCTCTCCGCACCTGGAGGAGAAACCCCACCACCTCTTCTTGTTACTAGCACGGCAGCTTCTTCAGGGCTCACAAACTGTGAAAGCACAGAGGCATCCAAATACTAGGGGAATTTGTACCTATGGTATGTGGAATCTGCTCTGGTAGTGTGAGCCATTTGGCTATTTATTCATCTGTGGCTTCAGCAAAACAGGACCGGCAAAATTCACTCATTTATGTTTTTGTTCACTGAATATTTCTTCAACGATGTAGTCTGAACATGGAGCCAGCTATCATGCATTTTACATGATAGTGGCAAGAGAAAGATGAAAAAAAACCAAATAAGTAGAAGCTATGTTAGACATTAGTAAGTACCTGAGGGTAAAGCAAGTGCTAGCTTGGAAAGGCACTGCTGAGGAGAGGACGGAGCTTGGCTTTGAACTCAGCTTTGAAGGAGTTGATCAGGCCAGGGCTCATGGAGGAAGACCAGGGAGAAGCCAGGAGCTGAGCGGGCCTCGGTGCTGTGGGAGAAGAGCGTCCTAGGCAGAAACCAACGTGCAGAGGTCTGTGGTGTCCCAGGCTTCAGGCAGACGGTGCCAGGTGGGTGGGTAGAACAGCACCGCTCTGGGGAGGGCAGAGCAGAATGAGCAGGAAATGCTTCTTGCTTTCTGTGAGGGAAATGCAGACATCACGGGGTTGTGAGCACTGAGGGACCTGCAGGTGGCCCTGTAACAGATGCAGAGCAAGACAGCTGCAAATACAGAAGCTGAGTGGAGGGGTGGAAGGGGAAGTTTGCTGTCCATGCCGGGCGATAGGAATAAGATTGGGAACATATCCAGATGAGGAATGATGCTACATGGGCCGTGTTGCCCTACTGGAGGTATTCAACTGTTAGTTTGATTTTGAATATATATTTTGAGACATACATTTCTATCCAAATTGAACTAAGTTATAAGAGAAGAATTAAGCTGACAACATTTTCAACCTCTTAAGCTGGAAGAATGCTGTGGATACAGTCTAGATGGAGAAAACTTTACAAGCTGTGCATCTGATGAGGGGTTAGTGTCCAAAATATATCAGAAACCCAAACAACTCCATAGCAAGAAAACAACCCAATTTAAAAATAAGCAAGGAGCGAATTAGCAATTTCTCAGATGATAGTGCACACGTAGCCAGCAGTTATATGAGAACATTCACAACATCAGTATTCATTAGGGGAATGTAAATTAAAACACAGTGCTTATCACCGTTCTCCCGTTAAAATAGCTATTATCAAAAGGAGGCAGGGCAATAAGTGTCGGCAAGAAGGTGGAGACAAAGGAACTCAGTGCTAGCACTGGGGATGTGGATTAGTTGGCCATACCGGAGAACAGCATGAAGTTTCCTCAAGAAATTAAAACAAGAATCGTCATGTGACTGGCTCTCCTGTAAATGGGCACAGGTCGGAATCAGCGAGGTTAGAGTGTGAAGTGACACCGTACTCCCGTGTGTCACGGCGTTATTCCCAACAGCCCACACAGCCAGCCCGTGCCACGGATGCAGGTGTGGACAGGGAAGTGCAGTGAGCACGCACGCTGTCCAGCCACAGTGGGGTGCGTGTGTCACTGGCAACAGTATGGATGGACTGCTAGGGCAGACTATTATTTGAGAAATTTTAATGATATTCAGATCGATCATGAAGTTGCAGGTCAGTTTTTTAGAAACCGTCAAAAAATGGGGTACTTCGGGAAGTAGGCCCCCCACGTTCACGTCACAAGTTGTGTGCAGAGTCCTGTGCTCTTCGCTCTTCCTTGGAGTCTATCGGCCCATAGTTCTGAGTCATTCCTCACGTCTCCCGTTCGCCTTTGGCATTTACAATGGTAGAGAAAAGAAGCGTCAGTGTTCAGCGCTCTCTCTGGGGCTGTGGAGTCTCTGCCGTGGCTTCATAGGTGGCGCCCCTCGGGTCACACTGTTAGCCTGGGGCCGGGACTGGATGCTCACGGACTCCCTCTACGCCACCGACCTCTGTGTCACTGTAACCCCGTGTGATGCCAGTTCATTACCGGTGAGGACGGGTTGCCCTGGAAGCAGGAGTGTGCTGTCCTGCGGCTCAGGAAGGCAGAGTGGCATTTTTATGGGTACCGGGTACCCATCTGGTGAAAGGTTACCAGTGTCTATAAAAAAATCACTAAGAGAGTCAGTTTATCCATTTGTCTGGAACATAAACTTTATGACTTTGATATGTCCTTTGTGAAAATGCCCAATGGACCAATTCTAATAGAACCAGAATGTGATTATATAAAAAACCAAAATTTTCCTTGTTTCTGACTCTTAAGAATCACAGTCCACCTTGACTACATAGAAAGGCAAAAACAATACTTCGACAGAAATGGAAGATTGTTTATTAAGTGCAGAAACATGCACACACAGGAAGACATCACATACAACTTTGGAAAATGCTGCAATCATTTATTCTGCTGATTAAGTATTCGTTTTTATGTAGGAAATTTTGTTCTATAGAGAATCAAAATGTTCTTGTAGTAATCAAGATGACAGGAATGAGTTCTTCCCACTAACAAGTTCATTTGAAACATTTCCATCTAGTTTAATTTTCTGGGTAAGTGAGAGGGGCTCCCTGGAAATCTCTCTCTTTGGCACCCAGATCCCTGCAGGCTTCTGTCCTGCCGAGGTTACTCCACCAGACATGGGACTCCATTAGCCATATAGTTGCATGCGGAAAGGTTGTGCAATCAGACACTTGGCTTACTTTTTTTTCTCCCTGTCATAGGAACACTAACAATAAATCAAGAATGCTGAGATTTAGCCCAAACCGGGACATACCTCCAAAATCCACTCACGTGCTATTTCTGTCCAAATAGACAATGCCACTTATTGCTGTTTTATTCATGTAATTTTTAATATAATACCTCAGGTCCCTGAGCAAAGCAGAGCCCAGGGAAATGTGAAATAAGCTTTCTTATGTTTATGTTCCTCTGTATTTTTCTGATCAAGTGGGTTTTTATGTAGATATGTGAGAAGGCTTCTGCTCTCTTCTGCCCCACCAACACCAGCCTTCACTGGAGGACACCTTAGATGTCCTTTCTGGGTGGCAGAATAAACCACTGGTCACTCTGTTGACTTTAAATCAAAGGAGCCTTCACTCTGCCTGACCTAATCTGATAAACAAACCTTTGCAACAGGGTAGTGTGACATTACTGAGGTGCCTCTCTGTCTCCTAACATGGATGTTCATGTTAACACCATTTTTTTTCTCTATAAAATATGAACTGGGATAGGACAAATTGAAGGAAGAAAAACAATGGAAGGTAGAACTTTCTGCCATAATTTATATCACAGTGTGGATGAAGCCACCTTCGCTGTCTCATCATGATTAATGGCATCTCTAATTTTGACTCCTAATGAAAAGGCAACTCAAGAGAATGACAGAGAATTTAGAAAGAAGTAGAAAGTGGTTCTCTGAGCCTCACTGATATAAACTCTTAAGTCCATAGATTACTGTGGTCAGGTCATTATAAACATCTTCCAGGAACCCAGCCATCTTATTTTGTGGTTGCTGAGACAAAATACCTGACACCACAACGGAGGAAAGGTCTATTTGGCACACATCATGTAGAGCTTTTACCCCATAGCTGGTTGGCTCCTAGGCAGGGCAGCATGGCAGAGGGAATCACTAAGGAGAAACAGGTGGTCATGGCAAGGAAAGCAGGAGCAGAGAGGGAACATGGGGGGAAGAATATCTCCAGGTCATGCACCCAGTGACCCACCTCTTCCTACGAAGGTTCACTTCCCAACATCACACCTAGCTATAAACCCACCAGTGGACTAATCCAGTACCACACACCCATTATCCAGTATTGCACACCCATGATGCAGCATCACACACCCATGATGCAGCATCACACATCCATGATCCAGTATCACACGCCCAGGATCCAGCATCACACACCCAGGATCCAGTAACCTCCCAAAAGCCCTACCTATGAGCTCCCAAGGCTTTGGGGGACATCTAGATATAAACCCTAACACCAGGTATTACTTTCCTCAAATCCCGATGTGTTTTCATGAATTTCTGACTAGCACATTGCTCTGAAACCAATATGAATTTAGAAATACTGACATTTATTAAGGTAAAATTCCAGAGGTCTCAGAGAACATGAAAATAGACTTATTCTACAGACCTGTTGAGTTCTTACTATATTTATTGCTAAAATATATAGTTAACAATTTTGGTTATGATTCAGGTTACAGAAACTTAATAATGTGCATTTCCTTCTTTATATTATTATGAACAATTTTCTATTAACAAACATCCTCAGAATAAGTGGTTTTTAAAATAAAGTGTCCAAGTAAAGTATTATATAGCCAACAGCCAAAGTTTATCCTTGAGATCTATTTCATTTAATGAGTGTAAAATCAGTGCATGTCCCTATAAAATTCAATTATCCTGGCTGTTCCATAAAAAAGAAGCACCCTCATTTTAACCCCAGTGGTCTGTGGACCCTATCTAAAAATCAACTTGATGTTTCTCATGGCTGTCACCCTTGTCTCAGAATAATATGCTCATACTGTTGCTTCTTTGCTTAACCATGATCCATGTCTCTTAAGAGTCCTTGACTTACTCTCAATTACTTTTGATTTCACTGAAGCACAAGCTTACACAAATTCCTAAGGATAGACTTTTAAGATTTTTCTGTTTGAAACAACCCAAATGCCAATCAATTGAAGACTGGGGATTTAAAAAAATGTTTTTTATACAATGGAGTACTACTCAGCCATAAAGAAAGATAAACTTGAAACAGTGTAGCTAAATGGATGCAACTTGAGACCATACTCTGAAGTGAAATAAATCAGACACATATGTGTAAATATCATATTGTGTCTCTGGTGTAAGAAACTGAAAGGGTAGATAAGGACCAAAAGTTATAATAGGTAATATGAAATAGGAAGAAACTGTTCAAAAGGAAAGGGAAACTGTGAAAGCGGGAGGGAGGAAAGGGGAAAAATTGGTAAAAGAAGGAAAAAATGAAAACAAAGCTTTGTAAATAAGGGAGGAGGGGAGTGGGAGAGGCAGAGGGACCAAGCTGTATTGTGCACAGGTTCAAGCCCCCTTTGATGAGGGTGATTGCTATGTATATTTAAACTGTACCAGTAAATTTAATTAATAAAAAAGATTTTTCTGTTTGAAAATATTTTTATTAGATATATGATTGGTATTTGGGAGCCTATGAAATTATATGTTGAAATTGTCTTAATACACTTATAAGGTAAGCATTTGATATGTAAAAGTCCATTTCTCCCTCTCTCCACTTTTAAATTCTTTGACTTATTCCAATCTTTTTGAAATTTCATGCTAACGTATCTTTTTATAAATACTGTGTAAAAATCTTAAATGGGCCTTTATCTTTTTGTTCTTGTTAGCTTTTATTTCTATATCCTGCAATGTTTAATGATTTAAAGCTTCTATTTCACTTTATTTATAATGATTTTATCAAACATGATTTTAGGTTTATTATGTTCTTTTTTTCATTAAGTTTATTGGTACATTTTAGGTATAAAATACAATTACATTCATCATTAGGATCTTGTACCATTAAATGAGTATCTTGGTTCTTAGTTTTTCCCCTTCCCCTGCCCTCCCTTCACCCCCTCCACCCTTCCCTATTTGCAAAGACTTTGTTTCTATTTTTTCCTTTTCTCATATTTTTTCCTTTCCCTTCTTTCCTTTTCCCTACCCCTCCCACTACCCCTACCCCTTTAGACCTTTTCTTCCTATTTTACATTATCAATTATATATTTTGATCCTTATTTACACTTTCAGTTTTTCACACCAGAGGAACTATTTGGTATTTACACATGTGTGTCCTATTTATTTCATTTAAGAATATGGCCCCAATGTGTATCCACTTAGCTATAAATCTCTCTAGTTTCTCATTCTTTATGGCTGAGTAGTACTCCATTTTATAGAAAAACCACATCTTCTTTATCCAGTCTCCAGTTGATGGGCAATAGATTTATTGTGTTCTGTAAAGCAAATGACAGCCAAACAGTTATAGGTCTTTGAATTATTGAAATTTAAGGGCCAAAGCTTTTTATGGGGAATTGGAACCTTATTCATGGCCAGCATTAGTACTATGAATAAAATAATTTCCAGAAGCTCCGGAAATTTAAAATTAGCAAACTATGTGAATACCACCAAAAGCACACTGGAGACTAGGATGACTAATATCCAAATTAGGGAATTCGAAGCTGGAGTCCCGTGCAGGTGCTTGTAACCCTGGAAACCACCGCTCCTGAAGCACTACGGGGATTTCTTGTTTCAAACTGAACGCTCTTGAATCGAAGAGTCAGTGTGAGCTGATCTGCCAGCCTAGTGGCATTGCAGTTCTGAGGACCCAGACTGAACCCTGAATCTGTCTCTCAGACTTTGTCCTCAGAGGTCTGGGCCGGTCCACTCCTCAGTGGCTGCCCAGTGGGCATGTGAGGTTGAAGGGCTCAGGGCCCCTGTGCTGAAGACTTGCTCGTTGGCGGCCCTGGCTGCTGGGGGTCTTTGGGAGGTCGGCCTGTACCTCAAGCCACTGAGCATGCCTGTGCCCTGGTGGGCACCGGGCACCAGTGCTTTCCGTGTGCTGCCGACCATGGCCAGTGGGTGTCTGGGAGAGGCTCAGCACAAGGGCCACCTGGCCTGGGACTGGATCTTCAAAGCTGTGAGCATCTTTCCTCTGGGTGCGCTAGTGAACAAACAGGTCCTCCCAATGAAGCTGACCTTGGAGTGTAGCTCTTTCCTACTCCACAGACAAGACAGCACCTCTTGGGACACCAGCATTTGGTAAGAACAGGTGCTGACCTCCATGGAGCACGTTAGATCCCTACACTTAGGATTACACGGCAAGGTGAGTAAAATGTGGTTTATGAGCAGAACAGACATCTGACAACTGCTCCTCCCGCACCCGGGAATTATGTTTGTCACAGACTGGAGCTCTCTCAGGCCTCCCATCCTCTGCTGTACAGTCAGATGTGCCTGCGCCCTGCACCCACCTGAACTCCACCCGAGGGAACACAGAGAGGCCTGCAGCCCCTTGCTTTGGCTGGGGTCATGGATTTAATCTCTGCAGTTTTGCAAAGCTCTCCTTGTGCTGGGAAAGCAGTGGCAGTTAGGCCAGGACTGCATCTCATCTGGAGCTTCCAGTGTGTGGGTGGAGTTAGGGAGGTGAATGTGCGATTCCACCACACAGTTGTGCGTGGAAGGAGAAATGCAGAGGAGCGAGCAGAGCCCAGAGGAATGAGAACCAAGCTAATTCAGTAGGTGAAGAACCTTCCTGAGTAATGACTTACACATGGAGTCATTAAGGCAGGATATGCACAGGGAAAATCTCTGGAATAAAAGCATGGAGTGTAAAATAGCCCGGAGTCTAGTGGGAGACTTCAAGATTTGAAAGAAGTCAAGTTTTGAGGAGATTTGCTTTGCTGCAGGGAATAATCAGAGCTTCCATAGAAAAAGAAATCAGAGACACGGCCCTGTCATCACCCACCCCCCCACCCTGCCTGTGTGAATGGCGTTTCAGGCCCTGTCCTATGTTTTCAGTGCTGCAGACTCGGGCCGATGTCTCAGCATGACAGGGAAGCTGGTGCCAGGGAGGGATTTGAAACCTGTCTCTCGACACTTGACCGAGTTCCTGAGCCCTGAGCTGTTCTCTCTACCTCACCGACGACAGAACCCAATATATTTGCTCTTTTTTGTCAATTAAGTTCAGACAAAATTGGCTGCAAGCTATGTGAGAACTAAAAATAATGAAGGAAATATGGGCAAGTCCATCTTGAGGAACTGCCTATAATCAGCCATATTCATTGTTAGATGTGTTCAGTGAGAACATTTTATTGTATAGTTAAGATCACCTGCAAGGTAGACTCATGGTCAGTCCTAGAGTTGGGAAAAATCTGTTTAGTTTCTGAGCATAACCTATAATTTGCATTTGATCTTATAATTGTTGGATGAAGTGATTATAGCATGTTGCATAAAATTAGGTCTCCAGTAAGTTCCTTTCACACACTAACAAAGTGAGGCAAGAAAAGATGTCAATTGAAGGAACCCAGAAAAAGACAGGTTGGCATGAAAAATTAAATTATTTTACCTCTGAGGTAGAGGATGAGTTTGTTCGAAGATGATGCCATTTTTGGACATGAGAAGGAGAAAAGGAGGTTCATTACAGTAACAGGAAGCTGACTAATAAAAACGCTGGACAAATCAAAATTGGGACTGATACCTGAAAAGATGCCATGATTCCTTTCATAGCTATATGGTGGTTAAGCCTGCCTCGACTTGATAAGCTGAAGTCCTGATCTCATTCACACAGGACAGTGCAGGAATGTCCCGCAGAGTGGTCTAAGCCTATGGCCTCTGAGCAGTGCTTCTCTTCTCAGGGGCCATGCCCAGAGGGTGGCTCAGGTGTCCTCCTGAACGGTGCCTGGTGGAGCTGGGATCTCCAAAGCCACAGTCCGGCAGAGCTGAGTGGGGCTGGAGCGGAGCCCTGGAGAGCGAGTCTGAAATCTGCCAAGCCCTCTGTGCACATAAGTGGAAGGACTTCTACCTGGGAAGTATTTGGGGACTGAGAACTGGACACATGGACAAATCACTGCAGTGTTATTTACTTATTTATTTCAGCATTGGGATCTGACCTCAGGACCCTCACACTGCTCTACATGCCCAGCCCTTTGGTCTTTACTTTTTGAGCTGGTCTGGCTAAGCTGCTAAGTTATCCAGGCAGGGCACAAACGTGCATTCTTCCCCCTCAGCCTTCCAGCACGGGGAGCTTACAGCCCTGCACCAGCATGCCCTGTTCATATACTCTGTCAGGAGCTGCATAGCCCCCATCCTGGAGGAAAATCCATTCTCTCTTCATCGCCCATCAATTCTGTGTCGATAGTAACTACTCTTGGTGATAAGTGTGCAGGAGCTATACCAAGAAATGCAAACAATTACTGTAATAGAATGGAAAAATACTTAGCATAAACTTATAAGGATAGAAAGTTTTATATTTTGTTTATAGAATAAATAGTGGTAAGTTCTAAATTAATTGGAAATAGATGGGAAAATAAGAGTAACCCTCAACCGAGTCAGAACTCCAGTCACATATTCAGGCTGGTGCACTGTTAGAGACCCCTGAATGCCTGGGTTGGCAGACATTCCACAGGAGTTTCTGAAATTTATGTGCTTCTGAAAAGCTCTGAAAAATTCTACAAAATCCAAGATAAACACTAGGGGACTAATGTTAACATTTGCAGGGACAATTGAATCTTATTCTTTGCTGTAAAGATACAATAAACATAATTTTAAAAAGACTGACATGCATCTACTTAACTTTATTCATTGCCTAACTGGCCCTTTTTGCTGTCTAAAGAATAAACTGGAGAGAGCTTTAAAACTTCTTTTTAACGAAGAAAATAAAAGTGCTGATAACAAACTAAATTAAGAGTAGGATAAATCCTACAGAAGTGTATTACAGACTAGTAAGTAAAGTGCACTCAGAATCCAGGGCTGATGACTTAGTAATAAGAAGGTCTGCTTTTTAGTACATTACAAATTAAATCAAGTTTAAGGAATTTTCATGAGAGGAAGATCTCCGTTAGTCATCCCTGAAATTTAAAATAGTACAACTTTTTAGAAAAAAAGAAAAAAAAACCCACAAGCATGATCTACCTTTCAGAAGCTAATATGGTAGCACTATTCTTTCACAAGAAATACTTATCTGTAATCGCAGTTACAGACACAGATTTCTTAAGGCAATTAAGTTGCTATGAATGTAAAACAGACTCAACTGTTTAGTGAAGGTCACACTGGTGACCTCTTTTCTTCCTTACAAAAGACAACATCCTTTAGATGTCAAAATACCACTCCTTAAATCTAGTTTTATGGAGATCATTGGTTAAGTCTAAAGCTAAAAGAGGCCATCTGCTTCATTTGATTGGTAGCTAAAACACTGCTTCATGTTGTGTGATTCCAGTTCAGTCTTTTAATATATCTAGACCTCAGTTTTCTTTTTTATTACAGGATTCTCACATTCATAGGATAACTTCGGGGGAACAATTAAGCAAAGTGTGTAAAACTCTATATAAAGTGTTCTGACAACCCTCCAGATGGACCTGGTATAGGTCACTCTCCCACCAAAAATTGACTCCCACTGTTAGTGAACTATTGCAAGTAATTCATTATGTATCCAATTTCAAAAACTAGCAAAAGAAAATACAATACTTTGTTTTTTAAAGAAGAGAATCTCAAGCGGAGAACTCCAGGTAGTCCTCATCTTGAAACCTCACCAGGTATCAAGGAAGTCACTGGAGGACGGGCGGGTCTGTCTGAATAACAGGAGAGAACTGCGGCCCTCGGGACAGGGACAGGCAGGCTAGAAACTAAGGTCACTCGTGACGGGACAGCCTCCGAATTGTGAGCAGGCTTAGGAAGGAAGAGAAAAACTAAGGAATGGCATCGTTCTTTAGGCTGTTACGGCGTTCAGCACGCACTAGCGGAGCATACTTAGGCTGAAGGGATTTGGAAAGCTGCAGAAGCAGGAATCGGGCTCACCTCCCTGATCCTTCTTCTCTTACAAGGGTGCAGAACTGAAGAGGGATCTCCTCCTCTGCCCTGAAAGACGCCTCTCTGTGCCTGGAAGGAAGAGCATCCCTTTTCTGAAGGTGAAGACAGAGGGAAGAGTTTGCACAAAGGAGCCTGCTTCTCTCAGTTCTTTGCCAGCAGAGTGTCTGTCCTTCCTTCCACCTGCCTTTCCGTGGCCGCTCACTGCCCTGAGACTTGACATAGAAATACAAAGACTCGGCCAATTCTCCAGGTCCTTATTCCTTGGGAAGGTGCCCTTGCATGCAAAACTGAGTGAAATAAACTTCTAACATTACTCCCTGTTAATCTGCCTCTCACAGTAGGTGGGAGATATTATTCAAAATGACTCAAAATAGACTTGATTTTTTAAATTAATGGAGACAACGTCAAAGACATTATTGCAACTTCAGCACAAGTATTCCAAGTATTGGTTAAGCCCCATGGGACATGTAACAAAGATCCGTGTGTATATACCCTTTCTAGAAAACAAAAAGTCCTCGATGAGATTAATGGTAGATTTGATATTGCCAAAGAAAACCCAGTGAATTTAAAGACACAAAAATAGAAACTAACTAAAATGAAACACTGAGGAGAAAAAAGAAAAATAGCCACAGAATAGCAGTCTTCGGAAAAATGTCAAGCAGCCCACTATATGATGTTGGAAGTCCCTAAAAAAGCAGAACAATACATTTCAGAAGTAATTGTTCCCCGAAAGTTAATGAAAATGATAAACTGTTTAAAAACACACATGATACCCAGAACAGAAAATCTGAAGGAAACTATAAGAAACCACATGAGATCAATTGTTCAAAACCAATGATGAAGAAATATGCTGCAAGGTGCTAGAGAACGAGAAACATTAAATACAGAGAAACAGAGGTCAGTACAGCAGCAGGATATATTGGAGAAGAGTGGGTTAAAAGAGGAGAGAGGTGCTGGGGATGCAGCTCAGTCGTTCCTGCATCTGCCTCTCAAGCTCCAGGTCCCGAGTTTGATCCCCAGTACAAAAAAAAAAAAAAAAAGGGAGAGAGGAGAGATATCTTAAATACAGTGAAAGGAAAATCTTTTAAATCTAGAATCATATCATAAACAAATAGCTATTAATTCACACTGAAATGAAAATGTGGGGATATATATCTGCTGAGTCATTGCAAGCATATCCACACCACAAGAAATATTGAAAGAAATCCTTCACGCAGAAGGAAAATTACATTAATTGGAAATATGGTTACCACAAAAGTGAAGGCCAATCAAAATGGTAATGACACATATATGCACTTTTATAGGGAAAGGATTAGGGGAGTTACCAGAGTCCCCCTCGGTGGTCCTGGCCTCCTGCAAGCCAGTAGGAAGTCCGCCCGTGAGGTAGGAAAGTGGGGATTAAAAGAAGCACAGAGACAGAGACTTGAGAGAAACTGAGCCTTGGGCTGATCTGAGCCGCTCTGGGCAGCAAAGACAAAGGACTCCCAGGACGTCCAGTGTTGATTCTTTACAAGTGTGGGAAGGGGAAGCTGGGTCGCCTCGGGACACCTGCTGATAGCAAGGACGGAGGACGGAGCAGGCAGGACTGCAGAATGAGGGCACAGCATGTCTGTGTTGAGGAGAACACACGGTTAATGCAGAGGGGAGGAATTTAGCTGGAGTCTGTTGACCTTGGCTGGGAGTGGACTCAGCCAAGGTCTGCTGCTTCCAATGTTACACAGCGGGATATGGAGGGGGCGAGGAGCTTGTGCTGCTGTGGCTTGCTGATCCTGGACAGAGGCATCTGCTACACACTTTTTGAAATTTTGTTGAGAGCTAATTGACATAGCTTTACATCTAATAAAAAATAAAGCCAGCTGGGTAAGGTGGCACAAGACTGTACTCTCAACACTCTGGGAGGCTGAAGCCGGGAGATTGGAAATTCACAACCAGCCCGGGCAACTTAGCAACTCAGTGAGACCCTGCCTCAAGGGAGAAAAAAAATAATAAGGCTGGGAATGTAGCTTAGTGTGAAGCCCTGAGTTTGATTCCTGTTCTGTCTCTCTCTCTCTCTCAGAAACACACACTCACACAAATCAAATCGTAATTAATAATCTTCCAAAAAGGAAAGCGCTTGACCAATTGTTTTACCAATGAATTCTACCATTTACTAGCACTGCAAATTTCAACTCTTTTAAAATTAAACCAAAGGAATGCTTTGAGCCACTAAAATAAATGTACATGAAATAGAAAAGTTTCATTGAGAACACAAAGCTCATTTAAGGGGAAATAAATAATCTGAACATCCTTGAACCTATTCAATAGTTTGTAGTTTAAAATCTCCCTTGACAAAAATTTATAGTGTCATTGTTGAATTCTCCCAAACATTTAAGGAAACATAACACCGATTGTACAAAACATTCCCAAGTATTAAAAATACTTCTTAACTCATTCTGCGGGGTTGGCTTTCCCTACATATAAAACACACACACACACACACACACACACACGTGTTCATATTAGTTACTAACTACATTCTGGATTTCTGATGTGATTTCACCTTTTTCATTCAGAATTGCATTGACATAAATTTTTTCTCCCTTTCTTCTCATTAGTTTGCCTAAGGGTCTATTTTGCTTATTCTTTCAAAGAACCAGCTCTTCAATTCATTGATTCTTTGTATTTATTTTTTAGTCTCAGTTTAATTAATGTCCACTCTGATCTTTATGATTTCTTTCTCTCCTTAAATTCAGTTTGGGCTTGCATTATTGTTACTTTTTGAGTGCCTTGAGGTTAATCCTTAGGTTATTTATTTGAACTTGCTCTCCTTTTCTAATGTGAGCATTGATTGCAATGAACTTCCCTCTTAGGAATGCTTTCAAAGTGTCCTGTAGGTTCTGGTGTGTAGTACTGGCATTGTCATTTGTTCCCAGAAATTGTTTACTTTCTTCTGTGACCCACTGGGTGTTCAGGAGTATGTTAGTAGTTTCCAGGTGTTTCTAAGTTTTCTGTGATTTCTTCTGTGATTGATTTCTAGTTTCATTGCATAATGGTCAGATAGTTAACAAGGAGTGATTTCAATTCTTTTACATTCATTTGAGCAGACTTTGTGGACCAGTATATGCTCAGCCTTGGAGGAAGTTCTGTGAGCTGCTGAGAAGAATGTGTATTTTTGTAGTAGATAGAACACTGTACATCTCTATTAAGTCAATTTATGCAAGGCTGTGGGTCAGCTGTGAAATTTCCTTATTGATTTTTAGTTTAGCTGATCTGTTACTTTGCAAAAGTAGGGTACTGAAGGCTCCCATTATGGCTGTGTTAGTGTGTATCTGATCTTTTATGTAAGCAGTATTTGTTTTATGAAGATTGGTGCTTCAATGTTCAGTGCAATTATATTTGGACATGTTATCTCTTCCTATTAGATTATTTCCTTAATTAGTATGGAATGACCTTCTTTATCTCTTTTGATTAGTTTTAGCTTTAAGTTTACTTTGTCTTAGTGCAAAATTGTTACCTTTGCTTGTTTCCAGGGCCATGATTCAATAAATATTGCTTTCTATGCTTTGATTTTTAGTCTATGAATATCTTTTCAACAAATTGGAAAAACATGAAGAAGTGGATGGAGTCATAGATTCATAAGAATTACTAAAACTAAATCAGTAACAATCCACTTAAACAATCCAGTGATAAGCAATGAAATTCAGGCACTGGTTAAAAAAAAATCTACCTACTAAAAATTGCCCAGGACCTGATGAATTCAATGCTATAGTCTACAAAAGCTTTAAGGACATAAAATATCCCTCAATGCTTCAGTGAAATTTAAAAGGAAGGAGTGCTTTCAAACACATTTATGGAACCCAGAATCATTCTGATCTCACAAGCAGAATAAGACCTAACTGAAAAAGCATAGTACAGACCAATGTCTTTAATGAACATAGACACAAAAATCCCCAGTAAGATATTGGCAAGTTGGAGGCTGCCATCAAAGGAATCATGCATTGAGACCAAGTAGGTTTCATCCCAGGGATACAAAAGCGGTTCTTAATACACAAATCAAAAATGTAGTACATCACACAAACAGAAGCTAGGACCGAAACCACGCAGTCATCTCAGTAGATGCACAAACAGCCTCTCATCTACGCTGCAGCACTCCCTTATGATTAAAACCCTGAAGAAATAGGTGTAGAAGGACTTCACGTGAATCTGATATAAATCACTTATGACAAACCAATGGCCAACATTGTGTTAAATGGGGAAAATCTGAAAGCTTTCCCTCTAATCTCAGGAACAAGACAAGGATAGCCACTCTCACCACTTTTCATAAACATTGTACTCAAAACATTAGCCAGAGCAATAAGGCTAGAGAAGAAAAAAAAGTGATATGTATAAGAAAGGAAGGAGTCAATTGTCATTATTTTCTGGTGATATGCTTCTCTACATAGAAAACAGAGTTCCACCACCAAAAGACTCCTAATCAGTCAGTTTCAGAAATGTAGCCAGACACAAAATCAATGCACAAAAACAAATAGCATTTATGTACACTAATAATTAAGTCTCTGAGAAAAAAATTAAGAATACAGCACCATTAACAATAACATCAAGAAAATTTAAAAACCGGGTAATTAATTTAATCAAGGAATTGAAAGAGCTCTACAATGAAAACTTCACTACACTGAAAAAGGAGATTAAAGAGGACATTGGCAAATGCAAATATATACCCTGTTCCTGATAGGCAGGATTAATATTGTCCAATTGGCTATACTTCCAAAACTGATATACAGATTTAGTGCAATCTCAATTTAAAAAATAGCATTCCCTCTCAGAACTAGAGAAAATATTCCTAAAATTCATATGGAACCAGAAGAGACCCAAAATAATGAAAGCAATCATGGGCAACAAGAGCAAAGCAGGAGACATCAAGTTATATGACAAAGTTACACTGATAAAAATAGTGTGGCATAGTTTTAGGATTAGCACAATGTTGAGTTCCTAAAATGAGGGGAGAAGTGTTCCTTCTTTTTTCTATTTTAGTTGTTTGATATAATTTATCAGTTAAAATGTTTATGAGCCTGCTGTTGTCATATAGGTAAGTTTTCAAGAGAGGAATATACTTTCTTTAATAGATGCTATTCAAATTTTATATTTCCTCCAGAGTTAGTTTCATTAATTTGTCTTCCAAGGTACTTCTTAGAAGTTGTCAAATTTATTTCAAAAAAGATTTTTGTAATATACTTTCTATATCCTTTTAAATTCTGTAAAATATGTGGTAATGTCTCCTAGATCTTGATATTATAATTTAAAAAATGTATAACTGATATTGTGTAACAGGAAGAAAAGGTCTAAAAGAGCAGGGGAATTGAGAGGGATAGGGGAAGGGAAAAAAGGGAAAGGAAAAAATAGGAGAAGAGGAAAAAAATGGAAACAAGGTCTTTGCAAATTGGGAAGGATGGAGGGGGTGAAGGGAGGGCAGGGGAAGGGGGAAAAAAATAAGAACCGAGAGACTCATGTAATGGTACAAGATGCCAATGATGAATGTAACTGTATTGTATACCGAAAATGTACCAGTAAACTTAGTGGGGGAAAAAAATAGTGTGGCATTAGCACTAAACAGACAGGGGGATCAATGGAATGGAACAGAGAATGTGGAAACAGCCCTGGCATACTCCGCTATCTGATCTTTGTCAAAGAGGCCAAAACACACATGCAGTGGAGGTGAGGTGGCCTCTTTAACAAATGGTGTTGGGAAACCTAGCTGTCTATATGGAGAGGATTGGAGCAGAACCCTTATCTCTCAACATTCCCTAAACTGAAATTAAAATGGATCAAAGATCTAAACAGTAAAATAGAAGACAAAGTGGAAGATAAAAATAGGTAACTTGAAATCATGGTATAGGCAGAACCTCCAAATCGTAGTTCTGTCCAGAACTCTAACTGCACCAGAAATAACCCCGAGAAGCAACAAATGAGATCATTTCAAACCACAAAGCTTCTGCACAGCAAAGGAAACTATTGATGGAGTGAAGAGACAACCCATGGAATGGGAAAAATGGTGTCCCGCGACTCCTCAGACAGAAGACTAATATCTAGTATATATCTCACATATCTAATATATAAAGAACTCAAAAAATTAGACTCTCAAATAAAGGACCCAATCAGAAAATGAGCAAGTGAAACAAATAGACCCTTCTCAGAAGAAGGACAAAGAGCCAATAAACACACGAAACAATGTTCAACACCTCTGGCCATTAGAGAAATGCAAATTAAAGCTACACCGAGATTCCATTTTACACCAGAACAAATGGCAATAATCAGGAAACCAGATAATGAATGCTGGCAAGGCTATGCAGGAACAGAGAGCATTTGTACATTGTGGGAATGCAAATTGTACAACCACTGCACAAATCAGTATGGAGATTTCTCAAAGGACAGCAACAACAACAAAAATTCCGTTTGAACCAGCTATTCCCCTTCTAGTTATCTTCCCAAAAGAGCTAAAGACCTCATACTATAGTGATACGTGTATTCCAATGTAAAAGCAGCACAATTCATAATATCTAAATCTCAGAAGCCTCCTAAGTGTCCATAACAGACAAATGGATAAAGAAAACGTGGTATTTATATATAATGAAATACTACTTTAGCTATAATGAATTTTAAATTTGAAGCATTTGTAGGAAAATGTATACACTTGGAAAATCTGATATTAAGGTGAACTAAATCAGACACACAAGCTTCAATACTGTTTCCTTTCTCTCATTTGAATAAAGCAAAGTATAACTAAACAGCAAGATAGAAGTTTGATGAAAGGAAGCAGGGAGTCCTTTTGCAAATAGGAAGGGGATCAAGAGAGGATGAGAGGGTGAGTGAGGACAAAGGGGCATGCGGTGACTTCGGACATGCCAGATCCACGTGTCAGAGTCCCACAAGGAGCGCAGACCTACAGGCGGCAAGCACGACCTAAGGGAATGACAGAGAAAATGGGGAAAAGGGGTCGAGACCTGGAGGGAGGGGTGGGCGTGGAGGAGAAGCGGAGGGCAAATGAACACAGATGTGCTGTGCACATGGTCCTGCTCCCCAAGACGGAGGAGAACTTCATGTTGTGCGAGCATGCACTAAGAAAATAAAACTGAAAAAGGGCAAATGGCGACAGTGATGGGATGAGTGTGTTCAAAGAGAGGAGAAATATTTAGAGGGCATTAATGGCAATGCGGCATTTAATGTAATAAATATTTTAAATTTAAGCATTCAAGAAAACAGACACACGTGTAAATTCGGCATGTAAAGTACACTACGGGCCATGTGTGCTACACCATGGGTGGAGGGACCTGTCCGTGGGCTCTTCCTAAACTAGGAGGAGACACTGCACTGGTTTGAACATATTACCGCTGTCCTTCTCAGTCCTGAGAAGCAGATAAACTAACTTGTGTTCAACTAAATTACCTCAAATTCCCTCCACGGTTAACCTTGGTCTTTGTACCTTCCTGCTAAGAGCAGTCTTTCAAATTACACCAGAATTTCTTCTGATTTCCAAGCATTGGGGATTCTGACTGTGTTCTCTGTCTATATGGAAGGGCTGTTTTGGACACATATGATAATGCATTGACAAAGCAGGCCTTTAGCAGTTTTACATGCAAAAATGGGCATTGAGGGTTTGAGCAATTCAATCACGAATGGCTCTCAACATTAAATGACACTGTAAAGATCAGTATCAGAAAAAATACTGTTTTTAATATAGAGAGAACTGAGATTAGCATACATATTAGTCTGAAGACATAAATAATTTCCTCACTTTAACACATCCGAAGAAGGGAAAGTGACCTATGGCAGGTACGTTACTTTCCGGTGTCCATGGTCTCTGTCCAGCAGCAAGACTGCCCGAAGGAGCAGACACCAGGATGGGACCCAGGGGAGCCAGAGCAATGCCACTTCCAACACCAGGCCTCGAGCCCTGGCGGACCAGGGGAGGCAGCCCTGATTTTAGTGGACAGCTTTGGTTTTTACTGTGTTAGTTACTCTTCTCCCATTGCTGAGACAAAACACCCCACACCCAAAGTTACAGGGGAAGGGTTATTTGCTCACAGTTCGTAGAGGTTTAGTCCACCGTCAGTCAGCTGCAAGGTGGGGATGGCAAACAGGCGTCGCAGAGGAGAAACAACATGGGAAGCTCAGGTAGCGAAGGCAGCAAGGCAGCTTCACAGCGTCTTCCTGCCCCTTTTGTCTTATTCAGACTCCTTAGGGAGGGCAGCACTCACACCCTAACCTTAGTGCCCTTGGGCCTAGCATTGCACTGCGAATCGATCACACATTTTAGATTCAGCCACCTAGAAAAAGTATAACATTTACTGTCTCAGCTTTTGTTGTTGGACCTTTACATGACTTCAAATAGAAAACAATGGTTTGACAGCTATTGATCCAAAGGATCTCTAAGGTATTTTCTATCTGATTGAAAATTGAAAACTTTATTTTATTATAGGCTAAATAAGCAGCCAAGCTAGAGAAATTAAATTAATTTGTATTCCTTCCACCGTGTTGTCTTAAGTATCTGAAATCCAGTTTAATACTCTTGTCACTTCTTGCATGCAAGGGGCCCGGTCACAGATCTGTAAACAGCACATGGAGCGCACAGGCCCTGCGGCCTTGGGACCTCTCTGGTGTCGCAGTGCACTGCTCTTGGTGCACTCAGGATGCTCCACGCCCTGGCACACAGCCGGGCATGCAGGTTCTCTGCTGAAGTATGCAGTGTACACACAGCTTTGGCAGCCTGGGCTTAGCACTGCCACTGTCATCTGCTCGCTACTCAGACACGAATCACAGCAGGGCTCAGACTGCCTTCCTTCAGTTTGCGACGCATCTTCCAGCAAACATCAGTGTCCTGGTAACTAACCCGGGACACGGGCCTCACCTTCCTCCTCTGTGCTGCCCCTGTGGGCTCAGGAAGGTGGCACACCGTGCCCTTGGTCTGCCGGGGGCCAGACACTCATCTCCTGCGCTGTCCACGCAGGGCCTCCATCCTGCAGCCCCAGGCTGACACTCCAGTCTGCACTGGATACAAGTCCTCTCCCTCCTCGCTAATGGTCTTTCCTTCCAGCTCGGCATGTAGAAATGAGGCCTCCTCTGGCTTCCTTCTCCAGGGCTTCTATTTTCTGCTGCTGATCCCTTGTGGGAAATTATTGGTTTTATAAATGTTTAGCTCATGCGATGTTTCCAATTGTGTGGAAAGTACTGTGAAAAGCCTAACTCATTCCAATTATATCCCTGAGTACTCACTTCACTCTTGACAGGAAAAGCGCAGCTCTGCCGATCACCTCATCTCTACCGCTGAACAGAGCCCTTCAGTCGCCGCGGGAGCAGCGCACGTGGGCTGCCTCTCTGAGTCCGGGGCTCGCCCGCGAAGAGTCGTCAACGCGTTTCTGTTTCGTAGGTAAAAGGGCTTGTCCATGCGGCTTCTCAGGAAAAGAGCTAATCTGCAATCACGTAACCCACACTTGCCTAACGATTCGGTAGCTCAGGATTCGGACGGATTCCGAAGTGAGCCTTACAGGGAACATGCAGGCCTCTCCGAAGGGCAGGGGGACGCTAGGGATAGACACGGTCGCTCAGACGCGGCACAGATTCGGCTTCAGACTCTCGCATCAGCCTCTCAGGCCTCCTGCAACGCTGCAGTGGGGCCTGCCATGCCCATTTCAGGGTTTAAGGTCGGGAGGTCGAGAGATTTTCTAAAAATTAACAAAATGAGTTCCAAATCAGTACTCAGGGAGTTGCCCCTCAGTCACTAAGCACAGTGCTGAGACTCAAGCTTTGACTCCAAAACATTTGATCTTCGATGTATTATGAAATGATAGCTTCATGTGTGAGCTGAACTTGGAGAGGGACATATTCCCGAGCTCACGGAAGGGAAGGGACGACCGTCTGCTGGGAGAGGCCCTGCAGCGTTCAGCACAGGCGCCAGAGCCCTCCTGGCTGTTCATTTTACCCTGAGCCAGTTACTTAACCTTCACTGGCCCGTTTCCTCATCAGTAGACTTAGATATGATGAAAATCTGTACCACAGGACTGTTCTGACTTGGCATAGGAGAAGCATTCCGCACTTCTCTAGTGTCATTACCAGACCCTGCGGGCTGGCAGGAGAGGGAATGGCCTGGGGCTAGGACAGGTTTGTCACAGAAGTGTAAGAGGACAATTGATGACAGAGATGGCAAACAGAATTTGGTTTCACATAACTTTTAACTTTTTTAGGCACGAGGTCTTGCTGTGTTGCACAGACTGCCCTCCGCCTCCTGGGCTCCAGCAATCCTCCTGCCTCAGCCTCCCAAGTGTCAGGGACTGCAGGAGTGCCCCATGCCCATCCCTGTTGCTATCTAAAACAGGAGGTAATTGGGGAAAAATACTGTGTTTAACAAGGTACCCAGGGAACGGAAAAATAGAAACAGAATCAAGATGTATCACGTACAGGTACGAACTCCCTATGGGGAAAGTTACCATCTTGTTCATCTAAAATGCGCCAATAAATGTTCTGCTTCATGAAAGAAAATAGAAACAGAAGTGATGTAAATAGCAACTCCAAGCATGAAACGCTGCCCAGGGCCTCAGGAGTCCATGGCAGAGGAGCTGGATGGGTCCGGTGGGAGGACTGAGTGAGGCCTTCATGCCCTCTTCCTCCCTAGGGCCCTCTGACCTGAGCAGCACCGCTGTGCAGCAGGGCCCAGAGGCAGGGCCTTGTGTGGGCTGAGAGGAGGCCTAGTCCAGGAGCAGCACCAGGCCAGGGCAGCTCCCGGGGACCTTCACAGGACTCTGGGCCAGCAAGGACTCGATCTCGGGCCCCATGAGGGGGCCCACATGGGGAGGAGGTGCCCTGGCAGGCAGAGTGCCACCATGGGCTGTGCTGGGCAGCTCCACACCTCTATGCCAGGAGAGCTTTTATCAACTTCGACTATAAGAGGGTGGAAATAGGTCATTTTGACGAAAGTGGAAAGATGCCATGAGTTTGTAAAACTGTCAGCAGTTTGACAAGGAGGAAACTATCGAAACCCGCCATAAGGCCTGGGCTCCAACTCTGCTTTCCAGCACAGGGCCTGGCTAGCAGAGGGCACCGATGATGGTTAACGTCTATCCTAAGACAGATGTATAACAGCTTCCTTTTATCCATGAAAGAAGAGGATGAGTCCACAGGCAAACAGGAAGTGCTGCCATTTTCCCCTCCTGTGATCTTCATTTCCTCTGAACATGAAGGTGGCTTGGGTGTCTGTGTCCAACAACTGCAAACATTTGCACCCTGCCTTCCCTGTGGGTGAGTCTGCAGGCTTCCTAGTCCTTCCCTAGGATAGGGAAACCGTACCTGCCTGCAGTTTTAGGGTGGTGGGGTCAGAATAGAAGGGGCCAAGAAGGCGAGGGAAGAAGAGAAAGTACCTGTGCCAGTGATGTGCCGTCCTGAAGCCATGCATGGCTTTGGGGTTTCCTGGGTGGGTCCTTTGACCCAATGCCCGGAGCAGAGATCCACCAGCAAGCAAAAGCAAGTCATACTGTCCCATCCGTCCTGATACCCAAGGTCAACATTCGATGCCAAGATCCTGGGTTCACCACCCAGGACAGAAGAACCACTTGTGTCAGCTGTGCCGGGGACACCGCCTGCAACCTCGGCAGCCTGAGGTGGGGGCCAGGTGTGGGAGAGAACACTGAGCACTCTGCCAAGGGTCTGCTGCCAGCTCCCCTGGTACCCAGGGCCTCTGTCTTTCCTTCAATGTGGCCAGGTTCCTGCAAGAGGGCCATCCTCTGTGGGAGATCCCAAAGTAAGCACAAGGGGTTGGTGCAAGGCCTTCCTTGCAAGCCCAGGAGACATCTGCACCAGAGGCCAGGCCTCTGCTCTGTGCAGGGAGCACGCTGTGCTGCTGCCTTTGCTCCCGGTCCCCACAAGGCCACGTGCTGTGGGGTTTGCAGGGAAGGACTTTGAAATGCCATGTCTGAATGTCAGTTGGCCTCTTCCTTCCGAATCTGCAAACCTTTACTTCCTTCGCAGGTGTTCCTGCGGGAGTTAGGACTTCCAGTGTGATGCTGCATGACTGGTGAGAGGTGCCACCCTTGCCCTGCCCTGGTCTCAGACAAACCTGCCTCCTGGCTGTCACGGTTGGTGGTTCGGTTCTTGGTGGGTTAAAAGTTCAGCATGAGTAGGTGTTGAATTTTGCGAAATACCTCTTCTATGCCTTCTGAATATTTTCCTCTGTACCTGTTGATTTTGCCAATGACAGTAATTGGTACTCAAGTGTGAAAGCAGCCTTATACACCTGGGAAAAGTCCCCATTGCTGTGGCATAATTCTGCTTGTGTGCTATTGGATACAAATGGTTAATATATTTTTGAAGATGTTTTCATCTTGTTCATGATATTTTCCGCAATGTCTTTGTTGCCTTTGCTGCTTTCTCTTTTGGTAGGTTAATCACCACTGATTTGACTTTTTATTTCTGTCCAAAACATTCCAAGAAATGCTGTAAATTTAATTTTACATGTTATTATCTTTAATTCAGTCCAAGGCTTCTTCTTACATCAGTGCCTAGTAACAGAGATGTGTTACTTTTCTGAGCAGTGAGTCCCACCTCAGGATTAGTGCTTTGGGGCTGGATAATTCCTTGTCACCTGAGGGTGCTCCTTGCATGGTACACATTGAAAGCATCCTTGGCGTCCATCCAATAGAGACCTCACCCCAGGTGTGACACTCCACTATGCCTGCAGGCTTTGCCAAATATTCCTCAAACAGCTCTAGGCTTTACCCAAAGTCAGCTCCAGTCCAGAACTATTGTCATAGAGCGTTGGAGTCAATAGATAGAGCATTAGATTTTCTGTTACTTCATGTACCCACTTGTTAGATTGTGTCTTTCAAGGTTTTGAACCATTTTGTCCAAGTTACCACATTGATTATCATTTGGCATGGAAGGGAATATATAATAGTTTCTGTAGGAATTTCCTGTCTCTAACTTCCAGAGTATGAAGTCCAACAGTTAAGAGCATGCTGACAACAATTTTTGCTCACAAAACTCTGATTCAGATGAAACAGGAACATAGAGTATTATCTCCTAACGATACCAGTGGCACTCAATACCAGTGTGTGTCATTGTGATTTGTGTTGCTTTTTTTTCTTTGCATGTTATCTTTAGCATTCCATTTCCAGTCTATTTCCTCTTTCTTTATGTTATAAATGTCAAAGATGTCCTATATTTTCTGTCATCCCCTTATACTTGTGGGTTAATAAAATCAATCTGAGCCAAAACCATTTATGTAACCCACATTAGCAACATAGTGTTGGGAAATCTTGGTGTTCAGCTTCTCTGTTAATATTGCACATGGTTTTTATGGGGTCCGTACCTATTCTCAGGTGTAGATGGAACTATGTACAGTACAGGGATTCCACTGTGAACATAATAATAGAGAAGTTTACACTGAGACACTTTTACTTTTTTCTGGTTCGTGATTAATGGCAAGGGACACAGTGATCTTTCATAGGTTTCCCACGTAGGAGATTTCTATAAAACCATTTATATTCTTTTTATCTATTACAAAGTGTCATCCAAATTAAAGTGAAAAAAATATACATCACCATTATTATATCATGTTCTCAAAATATGAACTGATTTTTCAGCTCTTTCTCATTTTTTATTAAGCTCTCCAGAAGCAGTTAGTTAATTAATCAATTAGTTCTCAGAATGCGCTGTCATCTCACAGCCTAATGCGAGAAGAGTACTGTTAGACTGTCAAAGAGAGGGAGAATTGATGGTTTGGAAAGTTTTATTCTCACGAAGTCGTTTCAGTTAGAAATTGTTTTAGAAAAGTCAAATTCTGAGATTTAATAAAACAAGGTCTGAAGGTGAGAAATAGGTCCACACCCTCATTTGGCCTGTTCTGTTAGTAGGTCTATGAGGAGCAGTTTACAGGCACTGTCACAGCTGCTTCCCACAGTCTGTGAAGCTGCCTTTTGGTACATAGACGTCCGCCATGTTCCTTTACGGTGGGCAGGAAACGAATCGCCCTCTTTTCTGCCCTTCAACGATAGATAACGCAATCCTTAGCTCCAAGGATCTAAGACAACAGTTCTCAACTGGGGCTGATTTTTGCCCCCAGGCACACGTGGTAAAGTCGAGCAGTATCGCTGAGGGTCCCAAGCGGCATGGGGATCTGTTGGTCACAGGCCAGGGATTCCTTAAATATCCACCACCCAGTGGACAGCCCCACAAGCGAGGGATCATCAGCTCTCCAGCAGCACAGTCCTGAGTGGAGAAACTGCTCAGCAGGTACAGACACCCCTGCTGGTGAGGACTGATGTAAGAAGCAGCCTGTGACCCAATTAAAGATAAGAAGGTATAGGCCGGGGATTTAGCTCAGTGGTTTCGCCGCCTACTGTGCAAGCGCAAGGACCCAAGTTCGATTCCCGGGACAAAAAAAAAAAAAAAAGACAAGAAGGTATAAAATTAAGCTTATTAGCGTTTCTTGGCAAGTTTTAGATAGAAAACTTTTGCCATCATGAAGATGCTAGTTTTCTATATGTTAATTCACACAATTTAAGACAATCTCAATGCAAATATGCTTTTTTTCCTAGAGCTAAAACAGTTGATTACGAGATTTAATTAAAAAATAAAATAGAGAGAGAAACTCTTGATGAGGAAGGATTGTGTGGTGTGTCAGGGGTAGTTGGTGATGGTGTTCTAACCCACACTACAGAAGATAAGGCGTCTATCAGTAAGCGCCACAGTGGCATTCGAGCACACACAAATAGAATAGAATAGCAAAACTTAGATACCAAACTGTACATGAAATGTAACCACACAGTAAAGTCCCATTTGCAATCATGGGGAGAAATTAAAGTTTTTAAGTAAGTGCTTGGGACATCTTAAGAGTTAGACTCAGGTTCTGGACATGGATCCTGGACAGAAAAAACAGACCCAGCAGAACTTTTCCCAATATCACAGGGTTTTAGAAACAAACAAAAAAACGATTGGGGCTGTTAAGGCAGCCACGCCTGGGAGCGACAAGGTTCTGAATGGCGTGAAGTTCAGGGATTTTAGGCAAACGATTCATGAGCTGCCCGTGGCAGGATACAGGAAGTCCAGAGTACACAGAGAAGGAGCACTCGGGGCTGGCACTGAAGGAGAAGCCTGATAAGACTCCCGAAGGCAACACCATGGGCACAGAGGTGAACAAAGTCAGGCGGAATCATCTATCAACTTAGTGAAGTAAATAAACGAATACATTCATAGACAAATGCCTACTGTTAAAGAAATCTTGAGGACTTGGATGAGGTCAGATACAGTTCTTCTTGAAAGGTGTCACTGTGGGAGTGAGACTTCAAGACACAAAGTGAGAGAAACAACGAGCAATACATGTATTTGATGAAAAGTAGCGTTATATTAAACTATAGATTGACACAACATTGAGAGAAAAATAACAAAAATATGTAAAAGACTTCAAGGAGCTTTTACAAATGAATTTCTGTCTCAAACCAGTTAATACAAGAATATTCTCTTTCAGGAGTCGTCAAGGATATATCAACTAAACAGTGAGTATGATTCCATTATACACAACCCAAATGGCTGAATCTAAAACTGAACAATGATGCCAAGTTTAGCCAGGACCTACTAGAGCTAAATGAATGCTCTCTGACCAGAAATGCCAGTCTCAGCCCTTGAGCCTAATAAACAAGTGCATGTATTTGTCAAGATCAATGTGCAAAATATTGTTGTTTCAATATTTACATAGGGAAACTGCAAAATGCAAAGCTCATTAGCAATAGGAGGATACCCCTACTTTGGTATGTTTACAGAATGGAATGTAGTTTGCAGGCATATGACAGAGGCACGTGAGTAAGTGCAACAGAATGAATCAGTGTCGCAAACATAATGCCGAGGCAGGTGTCACGCTGCTTCCAGCACAGCATGCAGGGAGGGTGCTGACTGCTCGGGAGATGTCACTTCCCGGGGTGCTGGCACTGCTTTCCCGTACCTCCTGCTCCTGATGTGGAAGCTTGTGGATGAATGGTTCGTTTTGTAAAACTGTCTGCAACTGTTTTGCTTATGGTGTGTTCAATTTTGCCTCTGTCTGCTAGACTCTACTGATTTAAAAAGGTGGTGGCTCACAGCCT
The DNA here is from genome assembly GCF_000247695.1 of Heterocephalus glaber. The sequence continues at coordinate 33,851,981 of NW_004624739.1, read as the reverse complement.
GCATTATTACAAAACATAATCTTTCTCAATAAAAACCCATATGTTTACAACTATATTCAATTAGTAGTTCTAACTGAATTCTGCAGAAAAGTCAGAAAAACCCACATTTCCTCTGCTCTAGGAAGAAAAAAAGTAGTAAAACAAATGAAATACATTTCATTAAATTTTATGCCTCAGAATGTGGGCAGCTACCTATTCTCCTTTAATGGCCAGTATCTGGTTTTGGGCAGAATACCTAACAGTAATGTCTCCTGAGTGCTGAATTAGCATATGAAATCACAGGGATATATAGTAAAATGAATTATAAGAATGGAAAAATATATGTATCCCAATAACCGACCAAAGTCTCGCTTCAGAGGAGTTAAATTAGATTCACCATGGTGAAAGGGCCACAGCATTTCACAAGTTGGAGTTATACACCACGCAGGTAGGTGGCCACTGCCAGGACAGGTTTGGGCAGGAGGACATCGAGTTCTCTCTGCCTACATTGTGTCTTTTTTCAACTCTCGGGAGGCCTCGGTTTGCATTATCTCATTTCCAGTACTGGAGAATGGTTGAAAGTCTGCGGCTGTCTCCTGTGTTAGCTTTAGCAGCAGCCCCTGTCCTAGGAAGCCTCACTGTGCCCACCTCTACTCACCGTGGGCCTGGCGAGCTTACGTTAGATGCAGATGGCCTAGTTGTACAATCATTTACTGACACGAATTTCATCATCAGAGTCATATATCTTCACAAAGTGATGGTAATAATCATGCCTTCCAGAGAAACACATCTGCACAGAAAAAGAACATCAGGTCATTGAAGAATCCAAGGAATCCCGTGAATAGGGCAGTCTCCGGGTCACCGCCTAAGGCAGGGGCGTCAGTCCTAGCAGCAGTCTGCACGTGGGAGTGTGGACTCGGTGGCAGACATGGTCGGTCCACACTAGGCTGAGACGCCGCTCAAGAGCAAACAGCAACATCCACCACTGTGAGAAAGTGCCAAACGACAGCCGCAGAACTATGCTCTGAGCCCAGTACTGTGCGTTAACAGCTGTTTAAAGCTGAACACCAAGCATAACTAGAAATGGCAGAAATAGTTACTGTGGGGAAAATTTAGGACACTTTCCGCGATGCCAGCAAGAGGCTATTTCTGGCTCTGGGGGCTCTCCAAACTGACAGCGTGCTGTTTACCTCTTCCTCATAAATGAATCTTCTCATCTTTCGTTTCTTTCCAGGACCCCAGTTAGGGCCGGCCTTCCTGGAACTTCGAAGGAAGAAGCAGCACAGCGCTGAGTCTGGGCTGTGGAACTCCAGGACTTCGGCTCAGTGACCCTGGCAGTTTTCTCACGTTAACCTTGGGAGGAGTGCAGTGTCTTCGCAGACATTTCTTTTGCTTAAGGGACAGAAGATAAACTATTAACTGGCTTTCAGCCCAAAAGCAACATAAGATTCTTCCAACTGACATTTGTCTTCATATTGAATATTACAATCAAATAGCTCCCAGCAGTGATACTGATGATCAAAGGCAATGATTATGGAAACCAGTAATCTGTTTAAGAGGGACAAGGAAACTATTTTTCTTACATTAAAAGTTAAGAGGATTTGGGCTAGCTGATGTGGCACAGACCTGACATTCTGGTGGGCAAAGTCTCAGAATCAATCGGTAGAGATGATGCAGTGGGTTAGGAGCAGTGGTGTTCACAAACCGCAGGCACATCTTCCATCTGGACCGAGTCCTACTCAGCACGAACCTTTACAGACATTGGGAAGTAGACTTTCGTTCATTTTACTCATTCACATTTTCTAGGTTTCTAGAAGGTGGCAGGCCCGATAAATATAAATGTATTGACATAACTTTAAGTTGCAAAGATTCAATTATATTAAAACAAAAAGCTTTCTAGGAAGCTTATAAAAATTTGAATTGGTGTGTTTCATTTAAATGTAAAGAGAAAATTCTTACCTTCAATCAATATAGATAATAAATCTTTATGGTTCTAAGCAAGTACAGCCATGGAACATATAAAATAATTTCAAATTGTGACATTAATGCTCAATAAGTTTAAAAATGTTAAAAAATAGTTTCTTATATAATGAAGATGTGAGTACAAAATCAAAACCTTGTTTTGTGAAACAAATGAGTAATGTTCAGATCAAAGAAATACACATAAAATTATATTATTTGTGGTATTGACTTAATTTCTCCTTAGGTTGGACATAGGAAGCAAAATTAGCTTGGAATCCATAAAATTAGAAGTTAGTAAATTATCAGTAAGATTTAGGTGCAGATTTTATTCATCTACATATTGAAAATTTACAATTATTCCAGGCATCAATTAGAAAAAATTTAAAAAATCTCCCTTTATGGAACATATATTCTAAAAAAATGAGCAATAAGAGTATAATATGTAAAAATATACAATGTTAAATGGCTTTATCTGCCACAAGAAAACGATGACACGTCTGAAATGGAAAAGCTGTGTGTGTCTGAGCACAGGGTTGTTATTTCATACAGTGGCCAGAAAGATCTGATTTAATAGTAAAATGGTATTTAATCAGAGACAATATAGGACATTTAAAACACAAGGAGTAGTTTTACTGTATGTGAATTTAAATATAAATTTTAAAAAGAAGAAAAAGAAGACAGCCAGGATCTAAGCCAAAATGATGCCAGACAGCTTGCATGTCAAGTGCTCCAGCCCCGAACAGGAGCAACATTGTGTGACCAGGGTCTCGCTGCACACGTCTGGGAGTGCTGAGAGGAGACAGCAGCAGGAAGGAAGCAAGGTAGTGGAGATCAGGAAGCCATGCAGGGAGCTGCACAAACACCTGAGTTTTCAACTCAGTTGCCTACGAAGACCTCATTTTAAAACTTGTAATATATTAAAACTTTACACTGAGTGTAGACCAAAAGGAGAAATAACATGGGGAGAACTAAGGTAATTAGGGAGGTTAGAAAAACAAACTTACAAAAACAATGATACTGCATTGGGTGTCAATATTTTCACTGGAAGTGGGAAAAATTAATCAGATTACAGGTCTCTCGAGAATGTCCAAGGGACCGAGTATGGGGTATGCCTGGAAAAGAAGTTTCAATGATGCCGCCAAAGCTTCTGACCTACCAAGTTAGAGGATACAGTTCTTACTGCCTTTTATGGGGAAGATAAGGGTACAGTCAGCTTGGGGAGAAATATCAGAGTTTCTACTTTAATATATTAATTAGTGTCATCTAATGGGCTCCGAAAAGAAGCTCAGTAGGTTGACTGAGGAGACAAATCGATGAATGACTGTTGTATCCATGGGAAATTCCCGATTAAATATATGAATATGGAGATCATTGGTGTTTGTACGGTTAGTTATATGGTACAATTACCTAGTGAATAAGCAGAGGTAGAGAAAAGAAGACTCTTAAAGATAGGGACATGGGCGTTTCTGTACCGGGGATCAGGATGACGAAGAGGCCACACGAAGATGATATAGGCAGGGGAAATACTGGAACCCCTGCGTCCCGGGCAGTCAGGGAGGAATGTACTCTGAGAAAAGACAGTGGTTGACGGAATCAAATGCTGCTTTTAGGCTTAAATAAAATGGTGCCCTGTGAGCCATTCCTGCCCTGAATTAATGCAAGAGGGGACAGAGCCTTTCCCTCAACACTGGGGCTCCATCCTGCTGACTGATCTCACCCAGCAGAGAAGAAACAAACTCAATGCTCCCTTGCAGCCCTGGATTCGGTGTACTGGGACACCATGGGTGGGAGACAGCTCTGTGTGCACCTAGACCCTGCAAGTTGCAAATCAGGGCAGTGGGGCGGCCTCACTTACCACTTTTCCAAGGAGGAAGAGGAAGGAGAATTGAAGGGAAGAAAAGGATGAAGATATTATTGGAATCAGTGCTGAACACCCTGCCCCCCTACACACACCGAGTCCAGAACCAGAACCACAAAGACATGAGAACAGGAAGTTACTGTGGAACACTCCTCAGGCTGCTGGTCGACCTGGGGCAGCACAAGCAGCACAGCTCAGAGCAGCCTGCAAAGCTTCCAAGACAGCATAGACATTTTAATCACAACCCCCCAAGTCAGACCAGGACGTAGTTCTGAAACTAAACAGGGTTACTGCTGCTAAAGCAGAGGAATTATTTAAGAAACAGTCTCAGGATTGCTGTAGTCTAGATATCCCAGATACAGTCCAAAGTTACTGGTTTTGCTATCAATTAAAAAAATAAGAATAGAAAAATGGAATCTAAGATGACACTGATTTTAAAGCAACTATTGTAAAACTGTTTCAAAAGTAATTTCAAACAAGTGGAAAAATAGAATTTTTTGAAAAAATACATAATGAAAATCAAAACAGGTCTTTAAATGACAATATAAAATAACCAAAGAAAAGCTCCCCAGATCTGCTCAAGAGCAGAACAGAGATGACAGAGGAAGAATTCAGTGAACCAAATACAGATCAGTAGGACAAAGCTGCACTAAGAAATGGAGAAAATAAAATAAGAACTTGAAAGATATTCCATGACCTGTGGAAAAAATATCACAAGATGAGGCACTGGTGACCTGCTGGGAGCCTCAGAAGGAAAACAAGAGTGAAACTAAAATATATATAATGAGAAATTATATGAAAATAATGGAGGAATCATTCTAAAGTGCTGAAACCACAAATCTAAAGTTTAAAGTAACCATAAAGTAATTTCAAAGAGTCCCATTCGTAAGCACATTTCTGAAAACTAATAATAAAAACCACCACCACCACCAATAAATCCTTAAATACAATCAGAGGGAAAATACACAACACCTATGCAAGAACAGTGATTAGAATAACAAGAAATTTGTCATCAAAACTACAGAGGACAGAAGTGGCACGCTATGTTCCAGGGGAGAGGGAAAAACTATCAACTCAGAATTCAAGATATCATTCAGAAATAAAATTGAAATGAATACATTTTCAAGTAATGAAGGATTAAGAAAAGCGTGTTCAGCATTTTTCTGAAATTGTTAATAGAAGCACTTCCCACACAAATAAAAGATAACAGAAGGAAGTCTGTCACCTGAGGAAAGAAGGAATACCATTTTTTTAGTATTTAAAATTATATTTGACTATGGAAAACAAAGAGGAAACCATTGTTTGATATTGTCATTAGCACTCACCTTCCCTGTGTCTCAAGACGTTATCAAATCTCTCTTGGGGGCACATGGCAAGGGGTTCTCCCTTGGTTGAGAATCTTAGTCTGAAAGCAACCATTAAAATGTACGCATGGAGATAAATGCAAATATAAACAATGTTCAAGTAACCCAAAGGATAGCAGTAAATGAAAATGGTAGAACAAAGGATTACTTGGAAAATGATATTTTGTGCAGTTGGAGCACAAAAGCAAGCAAGAGTAGTTAGTCTAAATGCTGAAAAGTAGACTTTAAAACTGATCAGGAGGGACAAAGAAAGTCATTAGATATCAATAAAAGGAACAATTCGGTAGGAAAAGATAGCAGTTGTAAATATATGTACTGATTGTTGGTGCACCTAATTTCATAAAACAGAAGTATTTAACCTAAAAGGACAGATAGATGACTATACATTCTCAATGAGGGACTTCAAAACCCCACTGTCACAAATAGAGAAACCAGACAAGAAATCAACAATGAAATACTGGAACTGAACCACACCATTGGACAAATGGATTAAACAGATATCTATAAAGTATTTTTTTGGCAATGGAGTACACATTATTCTCAAGGGCCCAAGGAATCTTTTTCAAAAGAGACTGCATATTAGGTCATAAAGTCTGTTTGAATAAATACAAAATGATTGATTAACTTCTTGTATTCTACCAAATTATAATGAAATAAAATTAGAGCTTAACAGCAGAAAAACCATAGGAACTATACAAACATGTGAAGATTAAACAATATATTCTTGAATAATTAATGAATCAAAAGAAATTTTTAAAATTCCCAGGGCCAAATGGTAATGGAAATACAACTTATCAGAATGTGTGGGACCCAGTGAAAGCATTTCAAAGAGGGAAGTTGATAGCTGTGAATTCTTACATTAGAAAAACAGTAATCCCAAATAAATAAATTAATAATACATCTCTCAGTCCTGGAAAAATAAGAATAACCCAAATCCCAAAGAAGCAAAGAAATTATACAGATCAGAGCATAAATCAAGGATATTGGTACTAAAAATTATGCAGAGTGCCAGTGAATCAGAGCTGGGTCTTTGAAAGTGTATATAAAATTCAAAAACCCTTAGCCAAACCTAACAAAAAAGGAAAGGAAAGATGTATATCAATACAATTAGAAATGAAAAAAAGCAAAATCACACAAATGCCACTGAAATCCAGTGGATTAGAAGAAAGTATTTTGAAAAGTTATATTTCAACAAATTGGAAAATCCGATCTTAGACTTACCAAATTGAACTAAGAAGATATGAAAAGCTCCTGAATGAAATCATCAGGCAACGAAATTGGTGCACTAATAAAAACTTTACCAGCAAAGAAAACCCCAGGACACGGTGGATTCACCACTGAATTCTGCTAGAACTTTAGATAAGAACTAATTCAATGGTCCTGAAACTTTTCCATGAAATTGAAAGACAAGGAATACTGCCAAACTCATTCTACAAAGCTAGCATTGCATTACTCTTATACCAAAACTGGAGAAGGACTAAAAAAAAAAAAATTAAAAAAGAGAGAGAGCGAGAGAGAAAGTGAAAAGGAAGAAAGAGAAAGAGAGAAAGAGGGAAAGAAAGAGAGAAAGGAAGGAAGGAAAACTGATACAATATCCTTGAAAAACTTAGAGGCAAAAATGCTCAATAAGATACTGGCAAACAGAATGCAATAAATTATTAAAAAGGTCATACCATACATCATGACCTTTCATCTCAGGAATGCAAGAATGGTATAATGTGTGAAAGTGAATAAATGTAATACACTCCTAAAAGAGAAATAAGAATTTAAAAATCACATTATTATCTCACTAGATGGAGAAAAAGTGTTTGGCAAAATCTAACTTGATGAAAACAGATATAGAACCTCCTTACTTCAAATTATAAAAGCCATTTACAACAAACCCACATACAATATCACACTAAATAGGGAAAAACTAAAAGCATTTTCTTTAAAAGCGAGAACAAGACAAGGGTGACAACCATCAAGACTCCTGTTCAAAATGGTACTTGAAACTTTAGCCAGAGCAATCCAGCAAGAGAAAAAAATGAAAAGGACTAGAAATTGAGAAGGAAGGAGCCAAACTACCTTATTTGCAAATATTAACCTTCACATAGAAGACCCAAAAATTTCCACCAGAAAACACTTTAGATCTAATTTAAAAAACCTCAACAGTGTGGGGAGATCCAAATTCCAAACACAGAAATCAATAGCATTGCTGTGCATCAATAATAAACCCACCAACAAAGAAATCAGGAGAACAAACCACTCACAGCAGCTTAGAAAAATAGTTAGATGTATAATAAGCCAACCAAAAGGGTAGAAGACCTTTACAGCAAAAACTACAGTATGCTAGAGAAAGAGATCCAAGAGGACATTTGGGAAGTCATCCCCTGTTCCTTCATAGGCAGAATCAATATTTTCCAAAGGGCCATACTACAAAAAATGATAGATAAATTTAATGCATTCTTATCAAACTACCAGCAATATTTTTCACAAAACTAAAAAATACCCTACAGAACCAAAAAAAAAAGTTTTTCTTAAATAAGAAAAATAAAAAAAATTAAATTCATACAGAACCAAAAGAGACTCAAGAGAGACCAAGTAGTCCCAAGCAAAAAGAGCAAGTGGGAGGCATTATAATCCCGGATTTCAATTTATATTGCAAAGCAATAGTAATAAAAATTGACACATTGACCAATGGAATAGGATAGAAGACACATAAACAACCATATGGACCTTCGTCTACCTGATCATTGATAAAGGGGTAAAAGCATACACTGGAGAAAGGATAATCTCTTTTTAAAATGGTGCTGGGAAAACACGTTATCCACACGCTGAAGAAGGAAACCAGACTCACATGTCTCACCTTTTACAAAAACAAATTAAAAATAACTCAAAGATCTAGATATAAAAACAGAAACAGAAATCTATTTGGAGGTAAAATAGGTATCTTGAAGATATAACCATAGGCAGAACTTTCTGAACAAACAATGGCACAAGAAATAATATCAAGAATTGAAAAATGAGATTATAACAAATTAAAAACCCTCTGCACAGCCAAAGAAACAAACAACAGACTGAAGAGACAACCTACAAAATGGGAAAAAATGACAGCTACTTATCTGATATTAGATGGACTCATATCTATAACATATAAAGACCTCAAAAACTTAGACACCCAAATCAAATGACCCAATGAAAGAATGGACAAATGGAATCATAAACACTTCTTAAAGGAAGATGCACACATAGCTAACAAGTGCACGAAAGCACAAAAGCATGGCAAATCAAAACTACTCAGATACCTTGTACTCCAGTCAAATTGGCTATAATCAAGAGCTCCAAAGACAAATGCTTGCAAGGATGTGGGGAAAATGAAGCATTCTTACACTGTTGGTGGGAATGTTATCCAGTACGACCACTATGGAAATCATTATAGAGATTCCTCAGAAAACTAAAATAGAACTTCCATGTGACACAGCTGTACTTGCCCTGTATATCTTCCAGCAAGAGTTAAAAATACTGGAGTACTGTGGCAGATGCATGTCCATGTCTATAGCCTGGATAACCTCAGAATCCTGACTCTGGGAATAGCCTAGATGGCCCTCAACAGATGAATGCATGAAGAAAATATAGTGTATATATACACAATGGAGTATTACAAAAACATAAAGAAGGATGAATTCAAATCATTTGTTAAAAAATAAATGGGTCTAAAACCATAATATTTAATGAAATAAGTCAGAAACAGAAGGTTATATATTGCATGTTTATAATACAAGAAACACAAAAATAAAGGAGAGATGGTAGGAACCAAAGGGGTAGAGTGTTTGAAAATGGGAAGGAGTTTGGGGAAGGGGAAAAGCAGGTTGGGATATAGATACAGATTCAGGTACAGGTACAGATAGATATAGGTATTGGTGTAGGTGGAGAAAGAGAGAGAGAGAGAGAGAGAGAGAGAGAGAGAGAGAGAGAGAGGTGAGAAATCTCAATTCCCTAAAGAGAATGTAATTGTTATGTGTCAAAAACATATGAATAAAAAAGAAAAAATGAGAATAAATAAATAATTGAACATCACCATCAACCAAAAGGATCTAATTAGCATTTGTAGAAAAGACTGCACTCAATAACAGTAGACTATGTGTTCTTCAAACACAGAGCATGAACCAGCATAAAGAAAACCTAGCACATTTAAAAAAATAAAAATCCTACACAGTACAAATACTGACTAAACTAGAGTTAAGCTATCAAAAATATTGGAAAGATAAGTGATAAATCTTCATCCAGACAACAGCACAGTTCTAAGTGATCCATGAGTGAAAAGACTTCTGAAAAAGATTAGAAAATATATTTTCCACTCAAAGAAAAATATGTCAAAATTTGTGGGCTGCAAGTAAAGTAGATCATACAGGGTAAGTTATAAACCAACTGCTTATGCTATAAGAAAGAAGAAACTTCTTAAATACGAAGAGAAGTAGATAATAAATCTGAAAATACAACAAACTAGAGAAAATCAATTAAACCCTAACCCATTTATTTTTGAAAGATCAGTACAAATTTCAAAACAACTAACCAAGTGAAAAGGGGAGATACAAATTAACCATCTTAGAACAATGGTGTATTTTCCTCAATAGGAAGATATAACAAGTAAAACTAAATAATTCTTCACAAAATTTCAACAACTTAGATCAAATGGGTCAATTAGTTAAATGTCAGGAAATTACCAAAATCTACTCATGAAGATAAGCCTTGAATTGCATATAAGTAATAAAAATGATTTTTCAGTTAAAATGTTCCCCCAAAATTTCCAAACGTCTACCAATGACTTAAACATGAAATAATATCAATTGTAGCCTCATTCTTCAAGGAAAAAAAAGGGAAATATGCCACTTGTCATGTTAAAATTCCAAAAATTATCTTATCACCAAAATCACTAATACAAAGCATAAAAACTATGCAGAAAAAAATGCAACAAACCTCTCACAAATATTAATACAAATAGCTCCAAAATACTCAGCAGTTGGAATCCTGCAATGTATGCAAAGTTATTACATCTTGATTTCAAAAATACAAAATGGGTTTGGAAATTGGGATTTAAAACCAAACACTGTAAACTGCCCTACTCGAAACTGTATTGATACAGAAAAACTACCAGAAAACAGGGGAAGAAGGAGCATCCTTAATGTAATGCAAAGCTTCTACAGTACACCCACAGCTGCCACAAAGAATATTTAGGAGATGACGTCTGGATACTTCCCTGCTAAGGGCAGGCAGAAGGCAACAGGGCACACTCACTATCTCTACTAAGCTAGGAGAAGGGGTCCTACCCAGGGAAGACAGGAGAACATGGTGGAAAGAGGAAATTGAGCCTCTCTGCAGAAAGCACAGTCCCTGCTTAGAGAGAAAGAGAGGTCTACGTGACCAGGGAATGAAAGAAGCAGGAGAGCTGGCCCAGAGCCTGGCCTGGTGGCCCACACCTGATTTCCAGCACTCTGAGAGGCTGAGGCAGGGGGGCACAAGTTCAAGCTCAGCCTGGACACCTTAGAGACTTAACAGGGCCTTGGCGCCAAATCAAAAATGAAAAGTAACAAAGGATATAGTAAAAAAGTGAGCCCACGAAACTGAACTAGCTTTACATCAACGGGTTCCACCAATCCAGTCCACCAGAGCAAGAGGTCACTCCTGAGGGGAAGGCACGAATCATGTCCCACCTTTAAATTTCCATGCAGGAACCCTGAGAGATGAAGCCCAGCCAGTCACCAAGGCAAAGCCTGGGCTACAGGCACAACCTCCAAACCGAGCTCATCCTTTCAAACCAGAACTTCAAGTGCATCACACAGGGCCCGGTTCCTCTCCTCCTGGGCCCTGGGTCCTGCCCCGAGTCTGAGTTGAACTCTCAGATACTTCTACTGCAGTCACAGCGCAGTATTTGCCTTCTGCTTACCACTGCACTTCGCTGAGAGAAGTAAAGTCTCTTCCGGAACTCTCAATTTGTCTCACAGAGGAAAACGATTTGTAGATTTTTGGATTTTATATCTAGGGACCCAATTTCTCACATCTGGGCTGTTGTGGACAATGCAGGAAGGACAGGCGAAAGCTGACATCTCCTTGCAGACCTGATTTCAGTTCCTTTGGAAATACACCCAGCGGGACTGCCCAGTAACACCAGGACTCTATCTTCAAGTTCTGAAGGAAATGCCACACTCTTCCCTGGCATCTACACTATTTTACATTCCTACAGCGATGTGTAAGAGGTCCACTTCCTTGTATCATGGTAAATGCTGTTTTTCACTGTGGCTGATACCAACCATCCTAACAGTTCTGAAGCAAGGGCTCAATGGGGTTTTCATGTGCATTTCTTATAATTAGTGACTTCGGGTATCATTTTCCTGTAGTGATTGGCACTTCCGGTAAGAAGTGTTTCTTCAAGTTTTCTGCTTGTTTGCAGTGAGGTTGTGTTTTATTTTTATTTAATTTTACATTTTACTGTGAGATATGACGGTTCTGTATAGTTGTATACCAGCCCCCACTGACGAGGTACATGGGTTGCACACCTTTTCCCTGTTGCACAAGTTGCCTTTTTACTATGTGAATTGCTTTCTTTGCTGTGCAAAAGCTGTCAATCTGCTGTAGTCTCCCAAGAAATTATTGCTGAGACCAATGCCATGAAGATTTCCTCTAGTATATGTATAAATTCAGCTCTTATGCATGAATCTGTAACCCATTAGAGGTTGGTTTTGTGTATGCTGAATGATAAGCTTCTAATTTTATTCTTTTCATGGGGACAAATAGTTTTACTAGACCATTTTGAAGAGAATATCCTTTCCCCATTGTGCACATATGGGAGCTCAGCTGATTATTTATGTAGGTTTATTCCTGGGCTCTCTCTTACATCCCATTGGACTGTGTGTCTTTTCTTATGCCACTAGCACACAATTCTAATAATTTGAACTGCTAGAGCTTTGTAATATATTTTGAATCCAGGCAGGGTGGTACCTTTAGCATTCTTATTTTCTCTCAAGATACCTTTGTCAATTTGGGATGTCTTGGGTTCCAAGTGAATTTTAATACCAATACCAAAGCCAAGAAAAGATACTACAATAAAATAAAACTACAGGGTAATGTCTCTGATGAACATAAATACAAAGATGCTCAACGAAATACTATAGAGGCAAATCAAATTCAACAACACATTAAAGGTATCATACATCCTACTCAAGTAGGACCTGTCTCACAGATGCAAGGATGGTTTGACATGATCAAATGAATAAATGGGATATACCACATTAACAGACCAAAGTATAAAAATACACTGTCATCTCAATTGGTATGCAATAAGCAACTGACAAAATCTAACCCCCTTACCAGTTACAGAAGGATTGCATTTTGACACAATCGAGGCCATTATACAAAGAATCCATAGCAAACATTATGTTCAGTGGTGAAAAACTGAAAGATTTCTTTTAAGATCAGTACAAGAAAAGAGTGGTCCCTCTTGTCACTTTTATTCAGAATATACTGGACTCTTAACCTAACCAACTAGGCAAAACAAGAAAGTTGATCCAAATATAAGGAAGGATGAAGCACAGCTCACTCTGTTTGCAGACGACATGACATTATGTGTAGAAAATCCTAAAGATTCTTCCAAACAAGGGTTAGAACAGATAAGCAAAATAGTACACTTGCGGGACAGAGAATCAACACCCTAAAATCATTTTTTATACACTTACAATAAATGATTTCAGAAATGAATTAAGAAAATGTCCCCCTTATAATGACATCAAAGGGAATAAAATATTTTGGAATAATGGACCAAGAGTGTTAAAGATCTTTGCACTGAGAGTTACAAATCTTCAAAGAAATAAATAAAAGAAGACCCCAAGAAGTGGAAACCCATTATGTGTTCATAGATTGTGAGACTTAACCTTGTTATAATATCTGTATTACCTCAACAATATACACAATTGCATCTCTGTCAAACTCTCAAGGACATGTTTTGTAGAAATAGAAAAATGTTGAAATTCATATATGTATAATTCTGATAGAAAAAATATACAGCACTATACTTATTATTATTATTATTATTATTATCAGGGACCTAGCCCTGGGCCTTCACACTGAGCTCCATCCCCAGACATTTTTTTGGAGACAGAATCTCACTAAATTTTTCAGTTGCTCAAGGTGGGGTCCAACTTGTGATCCACCTGCCTCTGCCTCTCAGCAGCTCTGCATTTTCTGGGGTGCTGTGGGGCTCAGTGACCATGGGTGCAAGTATGTCCGGAGGAGGAGGTAGAGTGATGAGGGGACAGGGGGACAGCGTAGGCAGCTCAGACGGGATGGAGCCCTTCGCCCTTCATGGTGGAGCGGCGGGGAGGCCAGGCCGCAGGCGGGCTAGAAGCAGCAGGATGAATGCTGGCCAGGCTGTGGCTGCACTTTGTGACTGGACTTATTTGCTTAATGAATCAGAAATGAAGTCATCAGCTGGGTCAAAGACTGAGGAATGTCGACAGTGTGTGAGTGGAAAGAATGCACATTGATGCATGCACGCACGTGTGTGTGTGTGTGTGTGTGTGTGTGTGTGTCTTTCCCGAGGAGAGGGAAAGCTGAAGACATGAGCATATCTTAGGAGAGTCAAAAAGCATGAAGTTCCCACTTGAAATCAGTGATCATGAATTCTGAGTAACATAGTTCTTCCTACCTGTGGTTTCCTTCCATCGTATTCGGCAGTGAGGATTTACCATGACCAAGGCTGGGTAAGAGGAGCAGACAAAGAGGAAATCCGGTGGCCACAGTAGCCATGTGCTTCCACAGAGTGGGTGAGGTGGAAGACCAGGCTGGATAAAGGGAACTGGGCCTTCTGGATGACCCACAAGTTCCGTCCTGTCTTGTACACTTAGATTTTCTCTGCGGCTGCTTAGAGACTCTCCGAGCATTACTTTCGGAATCACATAGATGAGATCTTGACTGGCTGGCGAATCCACATCGTGGGCTGGGATGTGTGGTTCAGTGGGGAGTGCTTACCCAGCATGCCTAAGGCCCTGGGTTCCATTCCCAGCACAACCACCATGGTCAACAAAAAATAATCCACACAGAATTTTGCTTTATACGAAGAGTTTTATAGATGAGATACTCACTGTCTCCATATTAAGGGACATTTGCTAATAATACAGGGATAAAACTGTATTCTAACATCAGTGTGTTTCCTGAAAAATAACACAATTTTTAAACATTGTGAGGAATATTAAATTAGATTTATTATTGCTTTTCTCCATTGTACATATGTTCTTATTCTTTTTGTGCCTAAGTTAAATTTCTATTTGAAAACTTCTAGGAACAGTTTTGACTTTTTTTAATCAGTCAGTAATTTGCTGTATCCATTGTGTGGCCAGTCCCACATGTTTCCACTGAGAGAGAGCTAATCGTAAAGAAGTAAGTAACAATTGCTTGTTAATGGGTTCCAAGGCACATGTGTGGCACATTATTAACCCCTGGCACGATAGCGAATAATCGAGTTATGTCCATGAATATCTTCCTTGTGCTGTTTTCACAGAATGGGAGACACTTCAGCTTCTCTTTTTGATTAACTTTTAGTCCAAAACTCACCCCTGCAGTTTCTCTCTGTGATGCTCCCGTCGTAGCTTTACTTTCCAGGCCATGGATGCTGTCTTAGAATTTGCAACCTGGTCAGAAAGAGTTCAAGCAGAGCACTGAATTTGTGCTTGCACAGCGTGGAAATCCCACTCCGGTCCATGGGAGCCTGGAGGCTTGGTGGTAACTGCTGCCTCCCTGGAGACCAAAGAGAAGCCCTTATCTGAAACGCACAGTAAATCGCATTTTGGTGTAAGGAGCTCCTAATACAGTCAAATCTCTAATTCCTTCCTGCCTGTCTGCCTACTTACAGATAAAACTTATCTAGGTCAGTGTGAATTATTAGTGGTGGGAGGAGAGAAAACCACAGCTCAACAACTGACCCCCCAAAACAAGACCAAAAACAGAAAAGAAACCAAAATAAAAAGAAGAAAGAGCAGAAGAGCTTACCTTTCAAAATTCAGGCTTAGGGAGGCTAAGATTTATTTTAGAAAATCTTCCTAAACTTAGGAACTTCAAGAGATAGACCATAGTTTAAAATATGTGGTTTGACTGATTCTGTTTGCAATGAAACAAAACTGTGTGTGTGATGAAATGCTGACTGTCAGACTGTGCGCCTCCCAGGACATCACCAAGCACACCATGTTCCCGGGACGCGGAAGAGCTCAGTGGTGCCCTCAGGAGCAGGGCCTGTCAGTCCCTACCATGGTTTACAAACCAGAGGCCCTGCAGCAGGGCCACTTAGGGCTCCGGCCAAGCTGGTCACTTCCTTTCCTCTGACCCGGCTTGCCCTAGTGAAGGGGTGGGGTAGGGCTGTACAGAATAAAATGTCTGAGCTCTTTAGAAGATTGGGGATCTGGATCAATGGGCGGTCATCACAATCACTTCCACTGGCCTGGTGTTTCTGTGTGGCTAGAACTGCGAATACTGTACGCCTTTACTGTAGTTAATCCTTCAAACAGCCCATGCATGAAGCAAGGACCACGATGAAGTCCAGTATCCAGGAGAGAAATGTAAAGGAACTGCTGAAGACCATTCAGACATTAAGTAGCAGGATCAAGGTTCAAACCCAAGATCATCTGATTTTGGAACTGTAGAAATTAATTTACAAATCAGAAAGATGCATAAAAAGCTATTATTACCTTATTATATAAAGTCACTGTAATTGTGATGTTAACCAGAATACAAGCCACCAAAATGTCTTTCTTTTAACAGAGGAAAGGAAAAAGCCATATAATCTTATCACTAGTTGGAGAGAAAGTATTGGACTAAATTCTACAGCTGTTCATGGTAAAAGCTATCAGGAAACTAGGAGTAGAACAGAACCTTCTCAAGAGATCAAAGACATGTACTCCATACTTCCAGTGAGAATGCCTTATATGAATGGAGAAGATACAGTG
>NW_004624739.1:33786638-33834932 GCF_000247695.1 Heterocephalus glaber | reverse complement strand
ATCCTTTTAAATTCTGCAAAATCTGTGGTAATGTCTCCTAGATCTTGATATTGTAATTTAAAAAATGTATAATTGATATTGTATAATAGGAAGAAAAGGTCTAAAGGAGCAGGGGAAGTGGGAGGGGAAGGGGAAAGGAAAGAAGGGAAAAGAAAAAAATATGAGAAAAGATAAAAATGGAAACAAAATCTTTGTAAATAAGGAAGGGTTGAGGGGGTGAAGGGAGGGCAGGGGAAGAGGGAAAAATAAGAACCAAGATTCATCATGTAAAGGTACAAGATCCCAATGATGAATGTGACTGTATTTTAGACCTAAAATATACCAATAAGCTTAATGGGAAAAAAAAATCTCTTTCCTGCATTATTAAAAAATATTTTTAAAAAGACATAAGAAAGGATCAGAGCAATGCTTCAACGGTGCCCCAATAATCTTGAGGCAGCAATCAAAGGATAGGAGGAAACTGTTCTAGGTCAGCTGATGCCTCAAACAATTTTGCAAGCATAGAAAATTTGATAAAACCCAAATCCAAATCGCCCCAGAAATTTTTATCCATTTATTCTTTAAAGTATGTGTCTTTCTAGGGAACTGAAATCTTCACTTGTCTAATTCAACTTATCAAAATATTTCTGGGGGCTATGTGGTGTTATAGAATGTCTGATGATCCTTTGAGAAAATAAAAATGTTGGCTTTAAGAAAATCTGAAATACTGGAAGAGTTGGGTTAAATCCCTCTACATAGAAAATGTATGTTTGCAAACTGATCTCGTACTAAATTAGATGCATTTCATTATTTATTAAATGACAAGTGTATAGTTAATAATGATTATCATTAGTTGAATAATAATAACCAGGACCCATGTTATCACTGATTGTAAGACATCCAAGAGCTCTGTTTCTACAAATTCTATCCAGTTTGGATTGTGGTAGCCTGTCCAACTCTTTTTGATAATCTTGCGGAAGAAGAAGTAACAAATGTAGTGACTTAAATAAAAAATTATTAAGGTTGTAAAAGAAAAATTTATTCAAAATGTTAACGAAATGATTTTAAAAATTAACAAATAGTGGTTTAGTCTGATTCTTCATGTTTTCCGTGTGATGTTACACAAAAATAATTTCTACAAGCTAACATAGATCAATTGACCCTTCCTGTTTAGGGTACCTGATCCCGAGCTAGTAACATTCAACTGTGATAAAAGTGTGATTTGGTCAGTGAAGTTCACACAGTCTTCAAAGCCCAGCAGACCTGTTCTGTGGGAAGAATTTGTTCATTTGTACAGTAGTTTATGTATTTACTCTTCCCACGGTGGCTACTCTGTACATGTGATGTAAGGGAAAGTAAATGTCATCAGAGCCTTGAGGAATTTACCTTCTGCTGAGTAAAGCACGTAATGTGGAAGTGAGCAAATCACAAAGGAAATCTCATGGTGCAGCGGGAGCTGAGGAGAGGGGTCACAGGATTTGTCTGTGAACCTGAGCCGGGCAGTGGCTCCTTTTCTGAGCTCCTGGTCCAGGAGCAGGGGCTCCTAAATCCACACCCTGTATTCCTGAAATGGCCCCATGACCACTGATTTTTGCCAGAAATGTTCAGAGAGATGCTGCGCAAGACTGACTGGAATTAATAAGGAACTCCGCAGCTTCTTCCTGAGTCTCTCAGATTTCACGCAGTGGAACCCAGCAACTTCCCGGAAGCTGCGGGACGAGTGCTCATGATTGCATTCCCTGTGAATCCCGAGCCCACGCCAAGCACTGCCATGCAGTGGAGCGTGGAATCCACCAAAGGTCCCACCTAGCTGGGCCTGGGGGACAGCACTGCATCCCTCATTTTAGTCCTGATCTGAAACTGTCCCGAGCAGCCCAGCAGCCCCAGAAACATGACTTTGGGGTCTTCCTCTCTTATAGTCCCCAACCTGCCATCCCTGTACTGTCCTGCAGGTCCCACCTCTGCTGATGAGCTCCACCCGAGTTATTAGCTAGGAATCTGTCAGCTCTGTGTCAGAGAGATGCTATGCAGCTGGTATTGGCCAAACTCGGCTGCCCCCTGCCTAAGTAGGTGAAGCATGTGTCATATCTGCTCACCTGGCAGGACGAGGGGTCACCGAGGGGTCCCAGAATGTCCTTGCCTGTCTGCACTGTTTTCTTCTATGTCATCTTAGGTTATCCTTTTCTGCACAGCAGCTCTTCTGGCAGCTCCTAGGTACCATTCCAACAGCTTTGCAGCCCCATGGGGAAGAGCGTTTCTGTTTTCCAGCTGTTTCTGCAGAGGGTCCTGGTTGTTTCTCTCTGGGAGGTTTGAGAAACGAGCTGAAACACCATCATCTGACCTCCAGGTCCAAGTGGCCATGCCATGGTTCACCTCACATTCCAGCCGCAGCACGTGGTTGTTTATAAAATAGCTCTCTGGGGCTTTGCTGAAGCTGCAGGAGCAGTCAGGGCTTCCTGGGGGTGACAGGCTGTTAGGGTGCTGCACAGGTAAGTGTTCAGTGCTCTCACACACTTGCAGTGCTTGTCTGAAGCTCAAATTTAGCTGGACATTGGTACTTTTGCTTGCTAAGAAAGCAGTGCACAGCCCAAGTGGCCTTTCCTGTATCCCAGGAACTATCCCTGGAAGTCCTCGGTCCATTCTGTGTGGTTCAAGGATGCGGGGCACCTGTTCACACTCAGACTCTGATGGTGAGTCTTGTAGGATGAAGGTAGAAAGGCTTCCAGTGGCTGGAATCCAGGTAGAGCAGACTTGAGCAAATGTTAGTCAAAGGATACAAAATTTTAGTGAGATGGTGGAAGTTCAAGAAATCTATAGTATAACACAATGACTAGAGATAATAACAATACATGGTTTTCAGGAAAAATGTTCAGAGAATCCATGTAATATTCTCACTGCTAAAATAATTCATAGATTAATTCACAAGTTTTAGTCAACCTAAAATTTATATATACTTTAAGATTCATATTTTACATGAGTATATATAATTTCATCTGTCAGTTAAAAATGCAAAATAAAGTATTATCCATAGCTCTTTTCATATAATTGACCATGTAATTTCGTGACAGCATTGTGAAATACTTCTATTATCCTTGCTTTCAGAGAAGGAAATCGGAAAACAAAAGGTTAAATATCTTCGTAAGTGTGATATAGTACTCCAGAAGAAAGGCAGTATCAAGCCTAGGATGTGGGCCCTGGGGTGCTGCAGTAAATTCTTCTTAATAGTGTCCTTTTTATTGGATTTCAGGGCGAGATTACCAGAGCTTCCCTGGTGAAGAGTAAGCCATCTTTCAGTTTTCTAATTACATTTTCATAGCCAGCTTTGTGGGGCTATGATTGTAAAGATGAAAAATGACTGATAAAAAATAGGGTTTGTTCAAATAAAAAATGCCATCACAGTAAAAGTCAGATTGTCATTAATCACCCCACTTCACACATCCATGGGGCCATTCCCCTTGCCAGTTTCTGAAGCAGCTCTGGAGTCCTCTTTCAGGAGTGTCTTTACAAGGTGGGAGCAAAAACACAGCTGAGAGCCATGCAGTGGAAAGGCAGTCTTACAAGAGCATTATGGTGTGCTCTTTACTGCCTTATTCACCATATCTGTGACTTCTGACACTTGCCAAGTCAAAATGATGTGAAAGGTAAACACAGTGAATAGATTCAGGACACGGAGGCCATCACTAGAGCATGGCTGAGGTCCTGCAACAGGACCCCAGAACTGCTTCAGAAAGTGGTAAGGATGAAGAGGTAGTTGTCCAATGTGAGGGGCAGTGCTCTGAAGGGAGCTAATGGCAGTGTCTCTTACAGAAATTTAAAAATATTTTTGAACATTCACCATATATTTTATCACAACGCATTTGCTCCATAAATTCCAAATGCAGTATTACTTCTGGATAAGTTAATAAGATTCATTTGCCGAATTACCATGAAGCCCAGTGTCTCTCATTCTCAAGAAGGTTACTAAAAAGACTGTCGGCCTAGCTCCAGCTCTGCTGAATTGCCCTAACCAGGCTCCAGCAGCATTTGCTTCTCCCTGTCCCCTGGATCCTTGGCAACGGGCACTTTCCCGCTAGGAGAGACCTTGTGCCACTCCACAGGCACTCACTGCCCCTCTGCGTCCTGCGCAGAACCCAGAGCTTCTGGAGGGAAGGATTAAAATCCCCCCCACATCTCCAACTCACTGAGTCTCAATGCTCAAGTTCTTAGCCCAAACACTCTTCCACACTGCGGGGCAGAGGGGTGGGAACTGGGTCCCTGAGACAATTTTTACCTAACGGAGAAGAACATCTAAACCCCTTGAAATCACACAGGCAGAAATAGAAGAAAAAGTAAATTAGATTCTGGCAACCCCTTTTTGGCTTGACTCTCCCAATACATAAATTAGGCTTTTCTTCTGTCACTTCAGAATCAAGGTGCTCTATAAATACCACAGATGAGAAACTTTCAGAGTAAATTTCATTTTGCTTTAACTTTCACTTCACTTTTAATTGGAACAGTACAGCTCCAATCCTAGACTCTCAGAGGAGCATGTCTTTCCAAAGCTGCTGCTGCAGCTCAGTGGTCAACAGAATTATAGGTAGAGGGTTTGAACTGGATTTATGAAGATAGTTTTACATTTTACTAATAGAAGGTGACATTTTTCGCCTTGTTAAATACAGCTAAAATATGCATAACCTCCTGGCTGATGTTCAGTGTGCCTTCTGAACAGTAAATCACTACACCACAGTATATGAGGGTTTAGATGGTCTCTAAATAAAACATCCACACCCTCGGTGGTTTTCAGAATCTATTCATATGCCAAATTCTCATGTACAAAAACACCTTTTAAAACTCACTCTGGGATACTTTTCAGGACTAATTAGGAAAAGAAATTGGAAAAAGTTATTCACTGAATTGGTCCACATGTCTCTGGGTTTTCAGCTTTGCTCCACCGCACTGCGTCATGGAGAACGTCTCCATACAGAGACGTCCGGACGCCCGTGCAAGGCCTCTTCCCGAGGGTGGGGGAGTGTGCAGCCTGCAGCCCGCCCCAGCCTGGGGACACGGGGGTGGGGTGGGGTGCTGCATGTAGCTGTCCCACTCTGCCTGTTCCTTCTGTTCACTCCCAGTACCAGCCTCTTGCTGGGGAGGCCTAGCTCTGCTTCTTCTGTATGAAGAAGAGACCAGGCAGGGCGCTGGATTGACAGAAACTGAGGGAAGATAAATCTAGAAGCTGTGATTTGGAAGGTGAACTACCTGACCCCAGGCATTAGGATCACCAGGCTCTTTGCTGAAAAGCCGTCACCGTTGGGACCACATGTAACCAGCTCTTCCCAGCCTCCTGGACGGAGCAAAGGCTCTGACAAACATCGAGTCAGTTCTTTACCATCTCTCTGTGTCAGGGATCTACTAATCTGTGAACCTGGACATCCTTCCTGAAGGCAGTGGGTCAGAACACAGCCCACCGAGGATTCAAATCCACAGGGACTCCATGTGGTGCCAAGCATGAATTAGCTAGCTTGAGAACACTGGTGAGAAGCCAGGCAAGTGTCTACACCAGGTCTTCACACACTAATCACTCAATGAATGGAAGCCGTTGTTAGGAAAAAAGCATGTCAAACAGTCATATTGCTATCAGAGATCACAGTGGACAGTGATCTCTCACGAGGCAGACCTGAAGAGCTGCTTGCTGGCCTGTCCTTCTGAGTGTGCTGTCTGCCCTGCTCTGCTGAGGGGTGGCTCATTCTGCTTTTCCCAAGTGTGTCTATTGGCTCGCCCGCTCTTTGGAGTCCTGCTCTATCAAACCTGCTATTATCAAGCCCTTTCTTACAGTCATGGGACTGTGGTCCAGGGCTGAGGAGGTGACTCAGTCCATTCACCCAAGCTCATCTTCACCTTTGTCCAACTACTGCGAAGCCAAACATTCAGAAGTCTCATTTCTAAATTTTAAATAAAAAATTTTACTGCAGACATTTAAAAAATTATCAAAGGCGATATCTGCTCTACAATCTGAATAAATGGGTAAGAATCAAAGAGTTACTGAAATGGCCCTGACTCTGCCCTGAGGCCCCCATTCTGTCCATGGACACAGGTTAAGGCAGGGCTCTGTCAGGGTCTGTAATCTCACAACCTACAGCCTGAAACAGCCTGCAGCCAGCTCCTCTTTGCATTCAGATCTGACACTAACGCTGGCCAGGGGACATCCACTAGTGAGGACTTCTCTTCCTGTGGACAACGAAGCCAATGTCACCTGCAAAGTCTCCTCTTTGTTGACATTTTTATTCCTTTTCAGACCACAAAATAAACTCTAACACGGTCACTCTTCAGATATGTTAGTGCATTCGCTAGGCGGGCTGTCACCTGCTTCTGAGAACTGAGTCTGAAAAACACTCTGTCTTATTCTCTTTCCCCATCTCTGCCTACATCTGCCCACCCGGTCCCCTTTCTCTGACCCTGAGCCCTGGAGGAGGCCCTGTCTGGGCCCCGGGCAGGCACCTGCTCCCCACACGGTAAACTTCAGCAACAGCAAGATCCTCTAGCTGGAGGGACTCTGCTCACCACATCACATACTTCTACCCAGCATGACTGCTGCTACAACATACAGGAATTTCACCAAAATTGGGAGAGAGCTAACTGAATGCTAACTGATTGTGTGAGAACGATAAGAATCTCATTTTAAGGAATAGAGAAAGGTTAGTGCCACAAGATAGATTGCTTTGTTTTTTCTGCTAACAAATGCATTCAATTTTTTCTCGATTTTTTTTACCCCTATGGCTTTTCCTCAGCATGCAGTCATTTTCATCAAGCCAACCTTAAATGTTTTCTTTGAGTTAGAAATCCTGCATTGCTCACTGCACCCATGGCATTGTTGAAACCTAATTAAGTGGGCTAGTTTCTTACAACTGGGCTTTATCAAGTGTTAGTTCAATATTTACTATATATTGAGTATTTGTATGTTGGGCACCTTGCCAGACACAAGGAGTTAAATGTTATATAAGTCATTTGCTTTCTTGGGAAATTTGTATTAGGGAGTGGACTGAGAGTCAGGGAAATGGAGTCACAGGTTGTCCAATAGATGAGCACCACAGGATGGAACAAGGATGTGAAGTCTTGGTTATGCAACTTCAGCAAGAATACCTTCCTTGTAGAATACAGTTGATGTGCTAATTCATGCGGTTGTTGGTGGAATGGGGCTGAACAGTGTATGATAAACAGTTCACATGGTACCTACTCAGTAAACATTTGTTGTTATTATTGGGACACAATATTATTTATGATAATTTTTTGGAAACTTGTTTAATTCAATATGGTAGCAAAGTGGCAGCATGATATAGTGTTTAATTTTGTGTACTTGGGATACATTTCAGCACCACTGTTTATAGTAAAGGGACACGAGGCAACTTAGTTACCTGGTGCCTCTAAAAACAGCTCTTAATCTCCAAGATCACTTGAAAAGCTGACTGCTGTGTCCAGGTACACACAGGTGTTATGTGGGCCACATGGACAAGGCCCACCACATGGGGAACTCTCCGTGCACGCTGGACGTTATCGCCACTGCATTTCAGCACCACTGCCAGGCAGGTGCTGGGGGAGGACCCAACTACAGGACGACTGTAGACCAGCAGGGTCAGCTTACCTGCCAGCTAGTTAGAAACACAAACACTGGGGCTGCCCGCCTCGCCTGGAACTGCTGGGGCCAGTGCTGGGAGACCCTTGATGTCACACTTCTCCTTCGGGCACATCTGTGGTTGAGCACAGGTCTAAGTGAATACAGCTAACAAACTGTCTCGCATCTTATTCTTGCACAAGCGTTGCTTACGTATCATCTTTGGTGTGTAACCAAATTGCCAACTTAAAAATTCACAGAAAACTTACAGTCAATTTCTATCAGTGATTATTAGGGATAGATGGGCTCCTATGAGGGACAAATAGTTACACTGCAGTAATTACAGAATCCCCCAAATTAATTATAAAAGAAAGTAACTTTTAAACAATCAATCCCTTTCTAGTCATTTTCCTCTCCTTCGTTCAGCGAACACTTCTTTTCACACTGGTCGTATGCTAAGGGCACGGGACAGGTTCCGAGCTCGAGAGCAGAGTGCTGGGCCGGGCTGGGCCTGGTTATCAAGGCCGGGAGATGGCGCCGGACCCCAGGCTGGAACCCAGAGCGGCGGGCAGGAGGGAGCACCCGCTGCAGGGCGTTACCCATACCCAGGGTGCCCACCAGCTGGGCCTCCAGGACACCCCTCCGCTCTCGGGGCATGGAGCCCCACCTGGGTAGGGCGGGCGGCTCCGGGCCTGGCCCAGCCGAGGACAGAGGCCCGAGGGTGCAGACCCGGTGAAGCCAGGAGCCCTGGGGCCGGCGAGGGTCCCCCCCGCCCCCGGCCAGGTGTGGACCCCGGAGTCTGCGGACCAGGGGCGACGGCAGGAGCTAGGCAGGCGCCGAGAAAGGCAGGGAGCAGCGGCGAGGGAGCAGGACCTCTCCGCATCGCATCCATGCCCCTCCCTCCATCTGTCCGCGCCCCTCCCCTCTGCCCACGCCCCTCTCCCACCCGCCCCTCCCCGTCCACGCTCCTCCCCCGTCCCCGCAGCCCACACTCAGCCAGGCCCGCGGACCTCGCTCTGCCCGAGGACTTCCTCTCCAGCTGGCCAGTGGACCTGAGCTCTGACCGAAAGGCCCGGATGTTTGCTTCTTGTCGTTACTAGAATGGTTCTTGGTGAGAAAGGACTTCCTGAAATACAGCAGAAAGTATCTGCGTACAACAGCAAACATCGTCTTTCTTGACCGGAGGTTGAGCGCCTCCACCGAGCCGAGCGTGAACACGGGAAGGCAGAGCGCTCGTTGGACTACAACACACAATGTGAAATAAATATACATGAATCCATGTTAATCCGAGTCATTAAGTAAATAAATTCATATTGGAGAATGGACCACACAGACTCCCATGCAGAGGAATTCCAAACAAGTTTTGTAGGTGCTTAAGTCTTTCAGAAGTGAAGCACAGTCCTTTCCCCTGACTGCTACTGTCAGTACCGAGGCATGGGTAACTAACTGCGCTTTTAGTAATGATATCGCCGCTAGAAATGACCACCACTAAAGTTTGAGTCAGAAGTAAACACAATGCTGAGGTGATGCACAACTGTGGGAGAACTGGAGAGATAATCCTAAGAATTGGCGTTTTCTTCAGTGGTTTACTGACACTGACAGTGTGAGTGGCAGTCAGAGTGTCATGAAGGGATAGAGTGTGAAGCCAGTTAAAGATGGTTCCTTGCAACTACCGTTTGTGCGTCGCTGCTGAGACCAGTTGGGAGCGCTAGTGACGAGGCCGGCTTTCTCGATGAGAAAGAACACGCTTTTACAAGGCAGGTCTATTGATGGGCCTTTCCACAACAAAAGAGACCAAAAAAGCAGATCTTGTTTTTTCGTCCTAAATGAAGCTTCATGTCCCACATAGAAAAACTAGTATAGGATTTCAGACACACTTCACAACATAAAAGAAGCTTTACTAACAAACATAAAAATGTATAATTAGCTCGCTGAGATACCCATGATACTTCCACATTGGCCTTCAAATATCTTACCAGGTGTGAGTGCCGACGTGAGACTGGATTTGCGATTCTGCCTGAAAATTTCTCTTCTTCCTGCAGCTATTTTAAGCATTTTGAGCCCCAGAACCGTCTGGAATTCACACATAGTTCTTCACACTGATACATGAAAGGATTTCTCTGTAACTTCATCCACATCTCTAACAAAATTTCATATTTTCCATTATATGACCAAATAAATATTCTTATCATCCATGTATATCCTGCTATATTTTTTCTCCATATTTATTTAAATAGTTTTTGTTGGATATGGAGCTTCAAATTTAAAAGGGATCTTCCATATATCATGTACAGAACATGAAATACTTTAAAATTTTAAATGTGATTTTAAAAAATTTCAACAAAAACAAAGTAAACAACTGGAATATTAAGTCATAAGAAAAATAAGAATAAAATGATTTTGTACTGTTTGAAGTTTTCACACAAACTACAAACAACTAAAATAATAGGCATATAAAAATTTACTAGAAGTTTAAAAAATAGAAAGAAGATAACCTTTTTAACATCAGAGGGTCTTTGGCCAAGCCTTGTGCCTGTGGATGCCTTCATTTCAGAGGACACCTGGACTATCGCAGCCACCTGGAAGCGCTGCAGTGAGTCCACATTGTCCCTGTCCCGAGGTGTCAGCCCTATCAGAGGAACTCTTGGATAGGCCTCATCAGAACTTCTCTCTCTTCTTTGAGTGGATTTCAGTGAGTTGTGCTTTTCTAGGATTGTTCACATTTTATGCTACCTAATTTGTTCCTTTACAGCAGTTTGTACCACTGCTTTATAATATTTTATAAATTAGTGATGATCACTCTTAAATTCCTGATTTAATAACTTGAGTCATTTCTTTCTTTTGTTCTTGGGCTTGAAACATATTTTCAACTTAGCATACATTTGTTCCATTTGTTTTTTCTATTGTTTTCTAATTTCCAACTTCATTCAATTTTTTCTAGTATCTAATTTCCTTTCTTCTGCTTGATTGCATTTTTCTTTTTTGACTCATTAAGTATAGGTTATGTTAGTCGATGAGCATCTTGCTTCTTTTGATACAGATGCTACAGCTGTCACTTGCCTCTAGCACTGCTTTACACTCTCACTTTTGCAATGTTGCATTTCATAGACTTTTCTAATCTTTTTTTTGAGTTTTTCCTTATTCTTAATTTGAACATATTTGTTAATATCCTAAGCTTCCTTCTGTACTAGTTTTTAAATTCATTCCACTCTGGTTGAAAACACACTTTTCAATGATTTAAATTGTTGAGGCTCGCTTTGCAGCCTACTGTGGTCCTCCTGGAAATGTTCTGTATTTGTTTCTTCTCCCATTGGATGGGTATGTTCAGTACACATATCTTTAAGTCTAGTTAATTTATAGTGTTGTTCAAATTATTCATTTCCTTGATATTTTCTGTTCATTATTGTGAGTGGAGTTTGAAGATCCAATTATTGTATTTCATCTTCTATTTCTACTTGTGTCAGTTTTGGTGCAGCTTGGAGCTGTGATATTAAGTACCACTTTGTCTATAATTGTTATATTGCCTTGTGGATTGATATTTTTATTGTTTGAAGATCTCTATTTGTCTCTAGTAATATTTTTTGTTTTAAACTTTATTCTGCCTGATATTAATCAGCCCAACTTCACTGTGGTTGTTTGAATTATGTACATCTTTTACTCTCCTTAAACTTCCAAGGTCTCAGTGTCTTTGATCTGCACTTTGTCTCTTCTAGAGAGCATATGGAGGAGATTGTTATTGTTAAGGTAATATGAAGACACCTACTTTTTGATTGATAGTGTAATCCTTTTATATTTGATTAACGTATTTCCATCGATATCGATTGTACAACCTTAAATGTAATAATCCACATCAGTAATTGGAAGGAAGTAGAAGGGAAAATGAGCATTTCCTTCCATGAAGGTGAATGTCTAGAACTCTTGGTAAAATGAATTACTATCTTTAACAAGAAGTGCACTGGCAGAAGTAGATTCTATGCTAGGGCAAAGGAGAAACCAGTTGAGAACAGGTTGTCCTGCATTGTCAGTAGCAAATACGAATGATTTCAAACTACTGAGGGGCTCCATTAGCTCCACATATATTACAAAAATAAGAATTATCCATAGAAATTCAATATAGTATTCAATATACAGTATATATTAAAATATACAGAGAGAATGATATATAATCATATGTATTCTTGTGTATATGTAGATATACATTACATACCTGTGTAGATATTCATTGGCAGCTGACCAGACCTCTAATCACCTGACCAAGGGTACAGCAGCAGGATAACAAAAGACAAGACAAGATCTTAATGCATACACGGGGGGCCCAGGGCAGTCAGAGCTCTTATCAGGCTGAGACATGGTCCCCTGGAGCTTGCCACTGTTAACTGAACACACAGCTTCTAGGAGGGGTAAGAGGCAGGGCAGGGAACAGTGGAGTGCAAAGCACTAATGCCAGCAGGGTCCTAGCAACAAGGGCACAAAATATTCTATCGTAGGAACAGATCATTGATTAATGGGAAATTTGTTTTTGCCACAGATTAATTTCTTCCCCTATAGGAGTTTTCTGTATGAGTCGTGCTGCCCTTAACTGCACTATTCTCTTGCCATCCAAGATGTCACAGCGTCATGGATCATCGAGGCCTCCGCTATAACCAGTGGTGTGGGGAGCTGTTCCTTTTCCACACATCAACTACTGGCTCTTCAGGCGAGGCACTGTGGGCCAATAGGCAGACTCAGACTTTCAATATGTAAAGCTAGTTTATAAACTTGCAGCTTGCTCAGGGGGGTCTCCATCAGACATTGTGTGTATAAATACATATATCTTACCCAACTAATGGTGACATGCTAATGCAATCACTTGCAAAAATGTCATGCTTTTGTATTTATCAGTATACTAGATTTATTAAGTGACTCTCAAACAGGATAAATCAGTTTTTAAAGAAAAGTCACACAGCTGGTTTATGTGCATATTTGCTGAGCTTTAGAGAACTTGGAGAGACACTGACGGGAGTAAGGAGCTAAAACAAACACCTGCATGTGGGGCACGGCCCTGCTGGTTTTGAACATCCCTCCCCAGCACTTCTGCAGGGCTCAGTGAGGCCAGTACGCTGAGACCCGGCTGAAGGTGGCTTCTTTGTGCTTCTCTGACCCCCTGGCTGTGGGTCCAAGCGCTCCAGGCCAGTGGAGTGTGCACGGTTTCAGTGGTGCTGGGAATCGCTCTCAGCCTAACGGCTTACCACACTGAGCAAGTCCCACCCCATCACGCTCCAGCTCCATTCAGAACTTGCAGGAATTATATCCAGTGACACATTTTTCATGGCGGGGGGGGGGCGGGGGAAGCACAGCACTTCATTTTGGGGCAGTTGTGAAGTCTAGAAGCTGATGTGTAACAGACAACAAAGTGACTGCTGTCGACTCGAGTCCTGGGTCCCAGCAGCTATAAACATTTCTGTTCATCACCAGCACGGGAATAACCCTTGCTACCTCGTTACCAGATCTTTCAGAAAGGCAGACTGCAGAGGCCGTGAGTTTCAAGCTTCACATTCTATGACCTGCAGTGCATTTGTCCATCTGCCCACAAAGAGATATTCGGAATGTCCTCAAAATCAGCCTAGGATTTTATTTATAAAATACAACATATTTCCCATTTCTAAATGAATAGATGTTTGCCTTATCTTAAAATATTCATTTTTAATATTGAAATGGAGAGAACACAAAATATTTAAAGGAAATATTTATGTTCTGCAGGTGACATCATTCTCTAAAATTAACATTTCTTGTCAATCACAAAAATAAACTTCCAATTCGGTTTTTTGAATACATATAATCTGCACTCTCACCAGACAATGCTTTGAAAAAATATAATAATAGGTTTTTCTGTACCAGGAAGAATAAGTTTTTATTTCAGAACTCAAAAATTGCCAGCTTATAAACCCAGAATGCCTAGAAGATTTTTGAAGATGCCATTGTTGAGATAAATAAGCTTCTTACTCTGTAATTGGTTTTAGCCACTGTATCTCCAGACATTATAATGGATTTAGAGTTTCAGTTTCTCAAGTTTATCAAATTTAAGTACAGAGAATTCAGTTACTGACAACAATTTTTCATAAATTCTAGTGACAATTTAGATAGAAAAGTTACTAGGAATTTTTAAAGACAAATATGTTAAAATGATACAACTTTGATAGTGTTGTCCTTGGAATGAGGCATGATACAAAGTAGTGAAGGTGATAAAGAAATAGAAGAGATAACTGCTCAGTATAAAATTGTTTATCATGTGGGAGCGGTAGGGGAAATGAAAGAAGGGAAAGGAAAAAATATGAGAAAAGGAAAAAAGGGAAACAAAGTCTTTGTAAATAGGGAGGGATGGAGGGGTTGAAGGGAGGGCAGGGGAATGGGGAAAAAAATAAGAACCAAGATACACCATGTACAGCTACAAATTCCCAGTGATGAATGTCATCATATTGTATAGTTAAGACATACCAATAAACTTAATGATTTAAAAAAATCGTTTATCGGACGAATACAAAAATCTCTGGTTTCTGGCTCTTTCTTAAAAAAAAATACACCATTGAATCCTTACAGCTGGATTTATGTTATATGATGTTCATACAAGAATGAGCTTTACTTTCTGTTTATTGATTAGCTTTTTCTGCTGTGTTGCATTGGCCACAATGTCACAAGGCCAAGCCCCAGATAAGGCCAAGAGCCATGATCTTATGGGAAGTTTTAAGGTTGGATTGTAAAGATAGGTTCTGGGAAAGTTTAATTACTGGGTCAAAGAATGCACTGTACAGGTATGAAGGTGTTTTTGTAAGACGTAGTCTGAATTTCTATTTCTCCATTACTTTTCCACACACATTTTATGATTTATTGATAAATATGTAAACAAGTAAATATGATTATACATTAGTTCCAAGTAGCCAAGGAATTAGTAGCTAGTTATTCTGTAGCTATTTTGTTCAAATAACTGAGATTTTAACTGCACCTGTTACAGATTGTTAGGTTTTAGCTCACAGTGCCTCTCTGCTAGTCTCTCTTAGGACATCACATTATTCTGTTCATTCACTGAAAAACAATTGTTAACTTTCAGCTTTCTCAGGATCACAGACAGAATGAACCCCTGATGGTGTAAGACATCTATTTAACATAATAAACTCACTTTTCTCCTACATGTCTAGCATGGTACCAGCTAGACGTTATGCTTGGAAAAGCTGAAAATAACACAGAGTTAATAAATAAGCTTTGTTAAAATATATTTGTTTTGGGAAAATCTGTTCAACTTTACCAAGTAAATTTTAGACATGGTATATACAAATACCAACTCCACATGATGAATACATTCACTATGAATCACAAACGTACTAACAAAAAATTGAAAAATACTTGTATTTCTATATTTCAGTGAAGATCTAGCGATAGATATAAAGTATCAACAGCATGGCCCACCCGTGTTACTTCAGGGCCTACAATGTAGACCGCTTAATGATCAAATATTCTCCAAATACCTTGTGCAAGTGTGGACACTGCTCTGAACCACAAGTCCCTCCAGAGCCACAATTCAAGCATTAAAGACATAAAGAAAGCCATGCCTGATGCTACTGGACGGCGCCACCATTACGTGAGGAAATCTATTGCACTTGTAACGTGTGGAAAGAATTTTGCAGGTTAAAAATAAAGAAGTATTTGTCTTTTCTCACCTAAACATTTTCTGTTCAAATTTCTCTGTCCTCTAAATCAAGTTCCTCTTCCTGGGACCTGTGGTACTGTAATACCATCACCCTTCCCACTAAGAGCCCTGGACCAAAGGAAGGGACTGACAGATTTAACAAGTAAAATACGGGACACTCCACTAAATTCAAATAGCAGATACAAATATGATTTCACACACATATGTCCCAAATATTGCAGAAAGTTTGCATGAAATTTCAATTTAACTACTGTTCTACATATTGACTGTAATAGCTGTTATTTAGGGGTTTGTGTTAAAAGTTTACCTGTGGACATCTCTTTCAAAAATCAACAAAATTCTGACAGAAGCCTCTGGGAGAACTCTTGTATGCTCTTGGTTCAGAAGCTCCTTGGTTTCCCCTGCCAAGGCCAGTCATTGACACAGATGTCCTAACACTGCTACCTGCGCGAGACAGTTTTAACAGGTGAATCTGCACTGTGTCTTCATAGTTCCCTGAGAGTCTGGCAGCTCCTCCACCCTCTGTCTCTCTTCACTCCCCACAAATAATTGTGAGAATTTTCTCTGAGCCAGGAATTGTTCTTGGGGCCACAGTTATCTCAGTGAGATACAGTCTTTCTACCAAACATTCATAGCTCTTTTCTCCGTGAGTTAATGACTTCACTTGATAACTAAATACGAAAATAGAAATACTCAAATGGTAAGGATCCAACTTCCCATCACAAACTCCACCAGTGTTCCTTCCTCGATGTTGCCTCTGGTCTGTGACAGTAGAAGAAACAATGTTGCAAGAGGACCTGTCCCAGGCGTGCTGTGGAGGTGGGGCTATGTCCCCCGTGGCTTCTGGGGTTACCTTTCCAGGTATCTCTTCTATCCCCACAACTGTCCTTTCTTTTCTGTGGTCTGTGCTGTCAGAACCCAAGCACGCTGTCACATCCCTCAGCCTGGAAACAGCTCCTTCCTTAGCAGGTGTATATTTTCCTAGCAGCCACTTCATTTCTCTTGTCCTCTTCAGTCAGAGCCCTGCACGCTGTGTGTGAGTTCTCCCGTGCGGACTGCACGTGTGTTCGCTGACTCACTCCACCCGGTTTCCTCGGGGTCCTGCTGGCACTGCACTTGCCAATGTGATGACACCTGTCCTTTGACAATGCCCATGGGTGTGCTTCTCCGGGCCTAATCTTGCCCTCTATTCTTCCTAAAAGACCTCTCGGTTTCCATGATGTCTCAGTCTACCTTGCTTCTGATTTATTTTTCATTATTTCCCAGTCTGTATGTGCTACATACTCTCCTTTGATAAAATTATGATTTTGTTTCATTTTTCAATGCCATAAATACTATGGTATTCTCAAATGCATGTCTTAGCTGAGCTATAGCATTAGACATCACATTGATTACTCAGTATGACACTCAAATGTCTCATCAGCATGACAAATTTAAAAATTCGTTATTGGTTTTCTTACTCTATTCCCCCCCAAAATCACTCCACCAGTTATCAGTCCTGTTTCATCCCCATCCTCATGTCAATGAATTTAGGCATGACACCGAGTGTTTTACCTGGGCCCCCTGCCTCTTATTCCCAACCATGTGTGTACAAACCCATGAATGCAATTTCTCATTTGCAAATTCTGGTGCCTTAACTTAAAAATACAGTGGTACCTCAGTTCATGATCTTAATTTTTTCCATGAGTTTTGAAAAGATGGCCATGTCTGTGCTTGTGCAAGAAAAGTGGTCACAGTCATGTTTGTCACCTGATGCAGAGTTTGCAGACAAAAACAATATTTTGCCAAACACTTTTGTTTGCAAACCAAATTGTTCGCAAACAAAAGCATTTGTGAGCCGAGATACCAATGTGTATCTCCATGCTTTCTACTTCTCCTCAGCTCCACTCTAATCATTCCAGTCTAGTCCATCGGCATTTTTCTTTTAGACTACTACAGTAATGTCCTTGGACTGCTTTTCTTTCCATTTCTCCAGTCTCTTCTCTACAGTGTAATCAGATGGTTCTTTAGCAGCATACTGTGCACCGGGTCCCTGCAGCCTATGACTCTGCAGCAGCTTTTCTTTCCTGGCTTGCGGAGCCCTGAACATTCTGGTCCCTGCCTGTAGCTTTCCTCAGCTTTAATCCTGCCATGTCCTTTGACAGTTGATAAAACACGATTTTAAGCAGCGTTATGGGATCATGTTTTTAGGCTTTATAAAACAAAACTGCTGAAACATTCCAAATATATTTAATCTCCTAGCCATGTGTCAGCGCAGTGAGGCAGAGCAGCACTTCTGAGGCAGCCACGCCTGACCTCTGGAAGTGCATCTTGCTTTTCAGCGAGGGAAGAACGCTGAAGTGTAGTGTCCGAGAGGGCTTGGTTTGACCCCACTGTCTGACACCAAACCTGACCCAAAAAATAAAAAAAATTGTGCTGAACTTTATCATTGCAGTTTATTCAAACATGATGCTGTTTTAGGTCTGACCATTCAGTCTATAAGTACGGAGTACATTACAAGATGCAGAAATACTGCTAAAATCGCAATGACTTGCTGGTGAGCTCTCCCTGTCAGGTCCCTCTCAGCTGTCCTGAGCTCCGTCTCAGTCCCTCTGCCCCATCCGATGCTTCAGCTCGGAGCCCTGTCTTACCCTGCCTCTCCTGGAGTCTGGCGACTTCAAGGTCTTCTCCAGGTGTGTGGGTCTGTTTCACAGTGCAGCTCC
Organism: Heterocephalus glaber; assembly: GCF_000247695.1. Next base: position 33,816,985 of record NW_004624739.1, on the reverse strand, counting down.
CTTTCCCAGAAGGGAGGACAACAACCCCGGAGGGACATGTTTTGGTTTTGGGCTCAGCTCCAAAATACTAGGTAGGGATTTGATAAATTGCCTATTTGGTTTATCAGTGATGTGCACTTTATTTTTCCAGCTCTGCCTTCAAGATCTCTCCTTTCCTATCTTACTAGTATTTGTCAGAGTAATAAACAAAATATGCTGCTCCTCACAACATCCCAATTCCAAAACTATGGCCTAACAGTAATTGTTGGTAGAATGATTACTCCACAAAACTTCAGATTTCCTATCCAAATTTTCGCCTATGATTTATTCAAGGGAAGCTGAATAGCTAGGAAATTCTATCTATCTAACAAATTAGTCCATGTTTTCTAAGTTTCTCTCAAAGGTAATATGAGGTAACTGGTGCTAATAATTTCACAAGGCTTGAGTTCCACCCATAAGATCACTTTTGAATGAAACAATTTTAAGCAAAGATCTGATAGTTGAAAGTGAGTGTGATTACCTAACCTAAAAATTCAAATATTTCCATGAAATTGTAAATTCAAGAGAAGAATTTACCTAGTAAACTGCTATAAATGTGCGATGTAGTCTCTCCAGGAAACAACATAATGTATTAGCAACGAAAGTGGGCAGAGCAGTTCTAATCTCACATTCAACATTTTTATCTTTGTAATTATGTTACTTTCCTATTATTGTCCTTACAAATTATCACAAATTTGATGGCTTAAAATTACCAAAGATCTGGAGATCATCAGTCTGAAATCTGGTCCTTGCAGTGAATCTGTTCCTTTCCATTCACAGCTGCTTTAAGGGACTGAGAACTAGATATTTTTGGGTTCTACCCTTAGGGTTTTTTATCACACCACAATGACCTTCGGTCCCCAGTTTATGCTTCTATAAAATGGAGTTAGCCAGGATGTTTTCAGAATTGAATGGAAGGAGGAGCTCAGAAAATGCAAGTGAGAAATCTAATGAATTAAAGTTGTCATATTACAGGTAGCAACATTTAAAAATTTGCACTTATATTTTGCTTTTTTGGTTTAATTTAAAATTTCCTTTGGACACATTGAATGACTACAGTATTTCAAGAAAGAGTACTATTAAAAGTTTTCGAAGTTTGTGTGTGACTACAGGTAATCACTGAAGTGTTCTACTTCTGTTTTTCAGTTAACTATATTGATGATTAGAGGCTTTGTATATCATGCAAAGGTAATCAAATATCTGATTACAGTTATAAATTCTTAACTTTAAATACAAATGCCAACATCTATTAATGTTCCAAAAATTCATTTTGAGTGAGTTGGTAAGAATTACTTGGTTTTGTATTTAGAACTGCAGATACCCTTGCTCTGTCTTACACTGATGAACTAAGCCATGTCTTCCCTTGTGTATGCTTTCAACTTAGTGACAGCAATTGCAACAGGGAGAGGAACTTCCAAGGCAGACGGCCCTTTAAAAGCAGTACAAATTATATATTTCAAGGTCTTGTTTTTAAGAGGGCTGAAGATTTTTCAGGAGTATACTATCAAATTGGTGCAGTTCTGAGAGAAAGGGTACTTCTTAGAACACTGTAGATACTGTTTAAAGCATAGTCGTTTTATCTTATCAGAGGTTTAAGCCAGGCTTTGAAAAAATAGATTCATATCATTGCCATAGCTCAGGAAATAACCTACTTTTGACCATAAGCAGCGTCAGTTCTCCTACACCAGTCTTTATGTATGTAACTTGTTTATAATACCACATTTTAAAAATGCCTAGATAATTGAAATTAGAAGACTTTCTTGCAGCAATTTTTCATGTAAATAATGTTGAGGTCTGAATGGAAATCCACACTGCATCCTTGTCTTGCTGAATCCCCGGATATGTATTTCTTTGCTGTGAAATATATGCTGGGATATTGAATTCCCAGATGTTGCATGGTTGGTTAATTCTTATTATTCAAGGCTTGCCTGACACATTCCCTGCCAGGGGAGCAGGGGAGCCCTTTTGCCAACACTTATCCTCAGTCGGGGCTTCCTCCGCAGCTTCTCTCTGCAGCATCACTTTATTTCCCTCATTCCATAGCATTTGAGTCTTTCCACTCATTCTTCTCTGTCTTCCTCCATGAAAATAAGCTGTAAACCTCAAATGTCTCATACAGAACTTAACTACTTTTCTCGCGTACACACTCAAGTGCAGGGAAACCAAAAGCGGCACCGTGCAGGTACAGCCTTCTGGATCCCGGAGCCCTGGCCACGAGGGGACTGACTTGCGGTGCTCAGGAGGTGGTCTGGAATCCGGCAAGTTCAAGGAGCGTTGGAAATCCTTGCTCTCAGGGGCTCCGGGAATGAGACCCAGTCAGTTGCCTTTCCTGCAGGCAGGACCAGTCTGGCCAGCGCCTGGTTGCCCGCTGTTGGCTGGGCGGTAGGGAGAGGGCCGAAGCCCCCGACAGGAGGGCCTGCACCGACCGACTCCGGCTGCTCTCCGAGTGCCCGGGGGGCCCTTCTTCCTGCAGGGCCGCTCCTCCTCCCGAAGGTGGTCAGAGAGGCGCACGCAGCCCCGGCGGGCGCTGGGCTTCGGGGGCCTGGGACTGGGGCCGCCCGCCCGTGTAGGAGCCTGAGCTTCCAGCCGCCAGGAGCGGGTTGGCCCTCGGGAAGAGGCGGACTAGCGCCAGTGATCGCGGCTCCAGCCCAGGGCACGGTGAGCAGGTGCGGGCGCTGCCCGGGTCAGCCTCGCGGCCCCTCGGACTGTCCCGGGCAGCGGCTGGAAGAGCTTTTCCACCTACGCCAGCGGGGGTGGCTTCTCTTCACACGAAGCCAAGATTGCACCATGTAAAAATAGTTCATCTCTGTGTTTTTCTTGTAACATCACCTTTCCCAAGAATACCGTATGTAAGACAAAGGGTAAATCACAATGTTGCAATAAATACACCTCAGGATTTTAGAAGGCTCCTGTGAAGTGAATGGTTGATTCCATGATTAGAGCTGAGATCAAATACAGGATTCCCCATCCTTCAAAAAGTTACACACAATCAAAATAATTAAACATGAGGAAAACACAAATGTATATATGCAAGTGGTAGCCTGATGGATGGTAGGTAGGCAGATGGATGGATGACCTACACACCTAGGTAGATGCCTACAAACATAAAAAGAAAATAATGAAAGGAATTCACTAGTTGGATAAGAGTAAGGGAAAGCCGTTACATAGTTGTGCGTGACTATTAACAAGGATCAGGATCCTGCACATCTAAACCGATATGATCATGATTTACAAATATTTTAGGTCATAGGATCTTTGAAAGAGATGCTCAGAAGTCAGAAACGAGGACCTTTGACATCAGCCCTCTGGCACCCAACACATCTGTGGTGAGGAATGGCACTTGTGTAGGGAAGGCTGCACAGTCTTTGATCCCAGCCTGGCTTAGGCGGATGGACGGGCTAATTCCCCGGAACCCACTGTGGGCGTGGGCTCCCTCGGGCAGGGTCACAGGCTTCTGCACACCCCAGCACCCCTAGGTCCCCGCCCAAGCAGATGGAGTGAGACACGGGAATGGGTGAGAGAGAGGACACGCAGGTCCCTCTAGTGACAGGGTCGGTTTATCTGAGCGTGCCCATCCCTTAGATTTCAGGCTACCAAAATAATAAAGGCCCTGCAAGATGCCCACTTAAAAAACTCAAAATAAACTGCAGAGTTGCATATTTTATCTCTTTGCAAAAATATTCATTCTCATCTGGAAGAAGCCCATTTATGATAATTTTGCTATTTAAACATCATCCCAGAAAAGAATTTAGCTGCTTATTAAAATAGCCAACTAATCTGCCTCCAGCATTCCTTACACATGCTAAATAAAACAATGATAAAAATCCTGTGACTTCCCATTGAGAACAAAACTCACCTAAACTAGCTTAGCAACCGGATATCTTCAATAATATTTAAATACTTATTATATTTATTACTTTCCCATATAACTTAGTACTGTTATTTGTTTTCAAATTGAGAAGATGTCTGATGTATGTGAATTTTCTAAAAGATAAGATGTATTTTTACAGAGCAGTTTGTTTTTTTCTTTTTTCTAATAGGAGAGCTCTTTTACAACTCTCTTTTGGAAAATGAAATAAACTGACTGTGTTACTGAAATATATAAAAGCATTATCCCATAATTTTGCAGGTTTTTAAAACATAAGAATAAAGTTCATTGGAACTCTGAAGGCAGTATTAAATGCAGCACAACTGAATCCAGTGTCCTTCAAATTTTATCCTTTTTATTCTCAGGGTAAGCCCAGCTAGCAAATAAAGATTGCAAGCAAGCATTTTCCCCTAAAATTAAAAAAAAATCTGTAGTTTGCATCTGCCTGTAAACAACCTAAGACTAGTTGCTCTAGTCCAGCCCTAATTTACTTAAACATTTAAAACTAATTCTCTCAGACTGGACTTTTAAAAGTACAGAGTAAAGAAGGGAAATGAGGGAAAGGGGAAGAAGAGAAGAAAAAAAAGGAGAGAAAATTGAAGGAAAAAATGTAAACAAAGCTTTTGTACATGGGGGGATGAAGCAAAAAGAAGCAAGATATATCATGTACTAGCACTAATTCCCTATGATAAATCTTATCATTATGTCTATCCAAAATATACCAGTAAATGTTTTGCTAAAAGAAAAACTAAGATTAGCAATGTAGCTTTCTAATAGACTTATTTGTGAAGCTTCTTAGAGATCCTGAAGAGCTTTCCCAAACTTACCTAATTTGAACTTCTAGATAGCCGATGTGAGAATATAAAAATGATTTCCTGTGACCACATGTGTCTAAGGGACTCATTCAGTGTTTCATAATTTAAAGTACAAGATATGGTGAACTTTCAAAGAAGGCTGTTTTCACCACAAAATCCATAGGTGAATGTGCATATCACAGATGCTGTCAATTATTATAACCTTTGCCATGAAGAGAAAATGAGATCGATCACTTATGATATTTCATTCTTGGATATGTCCACAAGAGCAGTGGCATTTAGGAAGGTATATATTTTCTCCACTTAACATTTGATTAAATTTCTAGCTGCAAATGAGATCAGTTATCTCTAGCTGTACAATGAGCCACCTAGAAACTTACAGGCTTACAAAACATCATGCCTACAGATGTGCAGTTTGGGCAGCCGATGGTGTGGACAGGTGTCTGCTGCAGCAGTGGCAGGAGGGTCTCCCCTGGGTGAAGGATGGACTAAGCTTCAGGGGACTCTCCCCAAGGTGCAGGCTGGGAACTCATGAGGGCAGAGACTCATGGGAGGTTTGTCTCCTAGTGGGTAGCTTACATTTTTTATTTATACTTAGTTTGGGTATAAGAATACAATATGTACTGTACTTCATAGTTTCTTGATGCTTGTTTGTGTTGTTTGGCATATTGGCGAAGTTGATGAATATTCTTTGATCATTTGAAAAGAATGGAGTTGTTGGATATAGTGGTCTAATGGCATCAATTAGATCAATATGAGTATTAACATCCAATCATCTATACTTTTGTTTTTCATCACTTTCTATCAATTAATGAGAGATATGTATTGAATATATTCTACTTCTTTTGGAAATTTCTATGTTTCTCCTTTTATGGTCAATTTTTCCTACATATTTTGAGATTCTGGTATTATACATATACACATAGTTTGCCCTACTGTCTCTATACATTGACACTTATCAGGAAAAGTGTACCATTGTATTTCTAGACACACTGTTTTAGTGTCTATTTCAACAGATATCAATATAACATTCTAGAATTTTTAAGCTTACCGTTTGAACATCCTTGCATTGTGTACTTTGCATGCCCCTGTGTCGCATCTTCTTACCATTTTTCTAGGTAGCATGTGGTAGAGCTGGGCCTGCTTCTGTCCACTTACTACCCTGCCTTCATGCAGTGTCCACTCAATGAGCTTTTCATCTGATTATTTAGATTTATACCTAGCATATTATGATTCACTTTCTGATTTTTCCTCTGCTGTTATTCCATTGTCCTTCAATGGATTGAGTTATTTAAGTCATTTTAGAATACCAGGTAAATTATCCCTAAGATGTTTAGCTACAGTGTTTGCGTTTTTTTAGTTGTTGCTTTGAAAGTTACACTGTATTTTCTTATCTTTCCAAAGGATATGCAGTCATATTGCCTAGTTTGAGTCAGTAATTTTGAATTTTTCCCATATATTACTATTTTTACGTTGTAGAGAGGTACCTATGTTTATTCTGCGTTGTTTAGATTTCAATTTCCAGGCCTGTCTTTGGGATAAAGCCTGAATTGAATTCCTTTGCCTCCAATGCACGTCTTTGTGCGTCCTCTCTGCTCAGGGCCCCGTTCCCAGGGTTCCCTGCCAGTGCCCGTGGGGCTTGTGGCCCCCAAACTGTGTGCTCCGGGTCCTCATGGCAGACGTGGAAGGGACATTTCTTATTTTTAGGGGAAGCTACTTCTGTTAAGTGTTCATTCTGATACGGACTTTTTGAAATCTACAAAGCTTTACCTTCTACAAGGGCCCCCACACTGGATTTGGCCAATTATTCCCTTGTGGCATTTATTTCCCTATCCTCTGTATTTCTTTACTTATGGATATCTTCTTAGAGTCTTCATCAGATATAGGTTACACATTCTTCTGCTAGGACATTTTTATATGTCCTTACTTCAATTATATCATATACCGAGTAACGCTGGGTGTCAGTGTGAGAAGCTATGATGATTATTTTCTTCCAGCTCTCTCTGTTGTGAGTACAAATTTTCCCCTTTTAAGGTGTAAGAATCTGTTGTGTTACACCTTGGTACAGTCCAACATATTGATTCCCACAAGGTTTTCTTGAAAATCCTGGTCTGGATCAGTTATTACAGTTGGTATTTCAAAATGATTGTTTTCCTAATCCTATGCTTTTCAATTCATTTTCGACATTATCACCCAGGTTTTCAGAAATGCCGAACGTGCAGGTAAGTACAGGTGAAGCTGTTCGGCAGAACCTACCAGGACCACAGGCTCAGCTGGAAGAAGCTACAGCTGGAAGGAGCCACAGGACACATCCAGTCCTGAGTCAGGGCACGCAAGCAAGAGGATATGAGATTAAGCCTAGGAGTTTGAAAAAAGCCAATCGCCAGCTCTTCAGATCGCAGAGCTAACACACGTCTATGTAGGTGCCGCGACTCACACAACATAGCGTCCGAAGCCGGGAGATCTAATGGTGGGAGATGAAGAAAATAGAAAAATAACAGGAAAGAAGGACACACACCAAGATCATGCCTTATAGCTGGGATGGGTGGGACCACAGCCTGATGAGCCAATGGCCGCCTGGGGTCCAGCGCCCTTTATTTAGGGCGTGGGACAAACAGGGGAGAAGGCGGGTAACTCGCGCTACGAGGCCCAGGCTGCGCGTGACTGTCTCGTGATCGGGGCATGCGCAGAAACGAGCAAGGGCACACGGGGGAACTGTCCTGGGCCGAGCCGTCCAGGGTCTGCAGTCTTAGCCAGACACAGTCCACGGAGGAGAAAGGGAGCGGGGATTAGGCTGAAGGCCATCTTCAGGCTCGGCCCGCGGCATATGTGTAGGTCTAAAATCATAATCCCCAAATCACTTTAAGTGTTTGAGAACTGTGACTTGACAAAAGCACAGAAAGTGTTGGAATATCATGGCCAGCACATGTGTAAATGTCCTCTGGGCCTCATGAAGTCAGATATTCACAGACTCTTAAACAAAAGGAAAAAGAGGAAAAGACTGAGATTAAAAACAAGAGAAATGCACTCGTATTGACCTTGAAGAATGGGGGACTTAAATTGATACGATAGATTCAAACAATTTGATATCTAAATTAGTTAGTATGTGGATCTATGGAAGAGTCTTTTGAAATAATCTAGATTAATAATGTGGGTTTTTATGTGATGAAGGCAGTGAGCTAGGCCTGCAGGCTTCCAGAAGATACTCCCTTCCCTCAGGGCAGCCTCTCCTCCTTTGGCCTCCTGTGCCCACACTACAGATGGAGCACCCACGCTTCTGTGGCATTCACAGGCAGCCAGTTCCAAACAAATCCTGAGCACCTACTGAAGCACAGGGGATACCGGCTGAAGCTGTATGTTCTAAATATGATGAGACTAATTCCTTTTACTATGGCAACTCTTTACATATTTGAATTAATGAGTGAGGATTTCAGTGGAGACACAACTTTAAATATAATGCCATGGATAGATTCCAAGGAGACTCACTTCGTTTTCAAGAGAAAATAAAATATATGTGTTGATTAATAATTTGCAATTACTATGCTTATAGTGATATAGGTACTTCAATGGGATTGATTTATCTTAAATTATTCGGATATTTATAATTTAGGAAATGGTAGAAAGGCATAAATCCCCTTTCACACTAGATTACTTGACCGAAAATCAAAAGTTAAATTAGGAAATGAATGCTCTAATATGATATCGACATTATTTAAATAAAATACAAACATATATTCATTGAGTATTGATTTTTAAAATGAAACAACACTGTGAATCTCCAACAAGGACTGAAATAATAGGCTTCCTCCTTTCTCAGCAGTGCAGGTGCCAGTTGACTGGGCTTTCCTCTGCATTGCTAAATGACCTCCCACCGCATTTAATTTGAATGTTGCTTTGACAGCTTTAATCAACCAGAGAACGTTACCAGCAGAAGACAGACTGGAGCCTCCAGGTGATTTTGCCCCAGTGTTCAACGTTGTCATAAACAATAGGTTCTGTTTGCAGTACTCACTCCTGCCCTACCTCAACCCCACTTGTGCTTTTCAAATAAAACTGAGCTGCACAATGAAAAATTAATTAACATCCATTTCCCACAACAATAGGTTCTTCCTATTCAGAAATGGATAACAGGAGGGAAATATCCTTGCTGAACAAATTAGGCCAGGAAATCTCTTTCACTGCATAAAAGAGGTGCATAAATATAGCACTTGGGTGTACAAGTGGGAAACACACCTGCTGATATACTACCTGTCCCAATGAAGCACGCACAAAAGCAATGGTAATAAAAGACTAGGCAAGCAGTGCATTCCGTTTCAATTCTGTGTGGTCCGGGCATTGAGCGTGTCTGACACGGCTCCTTCGTGAGGGGCTCTATCTATGCACCCCAGGAGCCAGCTGGCAGATGAGACTTGAGGTGAGCTCAAAGTTCCATACCTCCCTGTCCCGGTCAGAAACTGTGGAATCCTCCCTGCAGTAATTTAGTGCTGGGTGGCATTTGCTCATGGGCACACAGCTCACCCACGCTCTGCGGCTCATGCAATCGTGCAGAGTCCCAAAGCAGGGCGCTATGGCCATGTGTGGTGGAACTAGAGCCCTTCGGAGCTGAGAAGTGTTAGGAAGAGCTGAACTAGAGCCTTGCTGAGCCCCTGCAGGGAGGCTGATGCATAATGGCAAGGCACTTCTGGTCCTCAGTATGACGGTAGTTGAGGACTTATGTGTTGTTTCATCTCAACTTGTCATTAACAATAATTGTCCAGCTTATCATTTTATAGCCAGTATCTGGTCACTCACATAAAGAGGAGAGACAAGTATAAATCCCAGTGCAAGAAGTGAATTAACTAATTCTACCTTGTACAGAGTCCACACAAAAGTGTGTACACAATTCAGGAAAAGAAAAATAAGATGATGTTTTTTCAAGAGATGGTGTTACCCTCATATGAGGGACCCCAGAAGATGTTATGTATCACAGAAACCCACTACACCACCATCCCTTAGGGAAGAAATTGCATGTGAAGCAATTTCAAACACCAAGGTCACCCAAGCAGCAGTTCACGGTATTAATAAATGCCTGGTAGCTCATGGTCACCACTTTGAGCATCTCTTGTAATTGTGGGTAACTTGTATTATTCTCATGATACCTCAATAAATTTAGTATTAAAATATTTATACAAGGTTTTCTTTTCCTGAAGTATACATATATTTTTGGTGGACTCTGTATTTTAAACTTTGCAAATACATTTTGAAGCAGAATTTCTAATAAAATATAAAATAAACTCTTTACCAATTTGCATATAATAATATACTATAAATTTTAAAGAAAACTAATCTTGTAGAGAAATTCTGAAAAGAAAGTAAACCACAAATAAAAGATTTGAAGTCACCTGCAACACTACCTCAAAAATAATCACTATAAAATATTGGCAGAATGATAGTTACATGTTTAAAAATCACTGGATTTAAAGCAAATATTCAGTACAATGCACATAAAATATACACCATAGGTCATGGCTGTTGTGATACTGTAGCTTTGTGTTTGGTGAACAGTGTTTTCCACTTAAAAATACATCCTGTTTATAACTGCATGTCATTAAATATCTGGCAAAAGCATCACATTTAATATTGAGTAGCAACCCATTATATCAATTTACCCTATTTACATAAGTAGTAAACCACATGAAACCATCTGGAACACCACTGGAGGGGGCGAACCTGTAGGGCAATGACCAAGCCTCATGACAGTGACACAGCCACTGAAAGGCAATCTAAATCCAGATTCGTTTCCTACTTTCGATGATGCATTGGCAGGTTTCCTGTTTTGGGTGAGTTGGTTGGATGACTCCTCTCAATGGGGACTCTGACTTTTTATATAATGCTCTGTCCTATGCTTACAAGTTCAGCCTCTGTATTAATCTTAGATAACAATTTTAAGGGGAAGAAGTTAGAGCGTTGATATTTTGTACCACCAGAAAAGAAGACAATTATTTCGTACTATGTGGCAAGTTTAGTCTCAGCTCTCAAATTCATCATCTTTATTGACTATGAGAGAAAATTAAAAGTAAGAATCTCACACTCTATTATACATCTTAGCCACTTAATTAACACCAATGCCATTGGCTGCTATTATATCTTTTAATTATTTACAAAAAAGTGTCTATAATTTAATTATGAGTTTATAGGCGTCTCTGTTTCAAACTGTAATTTTTATTGGGTGAATTTCTGTATAGATGATTTCTACTTTAATTTTATTTTTCTCACATGAACTGTTTCTCTGGAAGATTTTCTTGAAAAGCTGACAATTAGATGTGTTTATTCTTATGCTAATCATTTAAAACTTTTCTTTAATGGACCTCAATGGACATCAACCCTTTCTGATATTGGTAAACCATGTTATTCTCTTTTAAGACTGGGTGCATATACAAACCAGCCTTTGTGTTCCTGGTTGTTCTATGGCTCTCAAGTTTCCCTGTGGAGTCAGAAAACTGGGGAAAGCATAACAGGGCATGCAGTGCAGGGACTGATTTAACAGTCCTTGTCAGTGTGCCTGTGTGATCTACTGACCAACTAAGTTACCATGATACTGTACCTGAGGGACTAATTTCTACTGGTATCCTCTTGAAAACAAGTATGAAAGGGCTACATTCAAATTTGTGTGTCAGTAAAAAATAAGTCACATTTCTGGACCTCAGTACTAAAGAGCTCCTGGATGGGTTTTAAACTAATATCCACCAATACTGCAGGATAACTCACAGTTCATACTGGAGGCTTTTTTCATTAAAAATATCTGAGCCATAGACTTAATTATGACATCGCATCTAATATGTAAATATTATTGTAGGAAAATAAAGTATCCTTTGCCTTCCAATTGTCTGCGGTCCCCACCCACTGTGTTTGCTACACAGAGTCCTCTGTGATGACCATGGTGTTTTCATCCTGTGATTCACACATAACCGGGCCAGCACCAGTCACCCTTGCTGGTCCTTACTCCCATGCATTGCCTGTGGATATCTAGTAACCCTGGGTCTGGGTTAGATTGCACATCCGTTTCTGACACAGCACACCTTTCTGCTTCTATTTTGCATGCAAATTGTAGAGAAACAGAACTGTAGACCGAATCTGTGATTTTATTGTTTCAGTGATAGTCAATTAACTTAGGAATAGCTCTTCTGGGGAAAAAATCCAGCACTTGGGCCTCTTAAAAATTTCACAAAATAGAATATTTGTCCTTGAAAGCATTAAAGTGATGAAGATTTCAGGGTTTCTGATCCACAGAGAGGAAATGAAGAAATGTCTCCAAATGTGAGCACTATTTGTACTGCTGTTTTTCCTCTCAAGAGATCAGTGCCTTCGCGCAATTCAGACAGGGTGATTCTTTCTCTGCAGTGGTCTCCTGCATGGTGGGACTTTTAGAGTGTCTTCAGACTTTACCAGGATTGCAAGTATGTATGACAGCTGTGACAACCAAAGTGTCTGCAGACATTGTCATGATTCTCCCCACTGGATAACCACTGGTATAGAAGTGTTGATGATTCAAAAACAGTATCCGGAATTTGGGAGAACCTTCAGGTAGGTACAAAGTTGGCTGTGAAATATTCAGATGAGCCCCCAAGTAAGACTGCTGAAGAGTGATCGTGCACAAGTAGAGGTGAGCCAGAAATAGGAATCTTTTAGTAACACCCAAGTTTGAATCTGCTCAGTTCCTGATTAGTGTAAAATCATCTACCCCAGCTAAAACTGCATAGAAAAAGCAAAAGTTAACCCTTTCTGAAATAAGATAATGTCAGCCAGAACCTCAAACTGTGTTCCTGAGTTTTTATACACATCTCACCTATACTTTACTAGGAGAAGGTATGAAAGAAGACAACAGCTGACCAAAATTCAAGAGAAAAATTCAATTGAAATAAAAGCAAAGAATTTATAGGCATTGTCTTAACTGATAGACATTTATATAAGATGAGTTATTTAACAGATTAAATTTCAAGATAAATAAGAGACAAAACTAATGATGTGAAAATAAGAAATTGGAATGTATGTTCTAGAACTCCAATAAAATAAAAACCAAAGAATCAAATTCAATACATAGATTTAAAAATAAATCAGACTCTGGAAGACGGTGTCATTGAAGTTTCTGTCTTTTTAAGACAATTTTTGTACTCTTCTAAAGGATTTAAAACTTTCTATATTACAAGTTTTGCTCTTTCAATCATAGGTATTTTCATTTATCATTTGTTTTAGAAACAAAGTCTTCACTGTGATTATTATTTGACTATAAGGATATTCTGATACCTCATTGTAATATTTGTATAGTTTTAAATCTTTGTGATTTTTTAACAATTTTCTCTTGAAAATTCCAGATACATTTTAATATAGCCTGGAAATTAAGTGAATTTTTCTTCTTTTCTAATTCTTAATCTTCAAATTGTCTTTCCTTTCTTGTTTTGAATAATAACTATAATTCAACCCTGTATATCCATGCAAACAGATTTTGTTGAGATTAGGAAATCTATAATTGTTTTCTAATCATGGGTTAACATAATTATTAGACTTTTTCTAAGATTGTGAATATAGCACTAACTCCATTAATGCATACACTATATTGAACCAACACTGGATTTGTGAAAAAAAATCCTGCTTGGTTATTATGTGTTGTCTTTCATGTGCTTTTAAAATCTTTTGATAATACTTTGGATTAACTGGGACTTGTCTAAACTTCTTTCTGTTCTTGCAGTCTGGACTGGGTATAGCATTAATATCTTCATTTATAAATAGATCTGAAAGTTTTCTTTTCATTTCTAATCTCTATAACAATTTAAGTGGCATTAGAATTACCTACTTTTCAATGTTTGATAGAATTTTCCAGTGGAAATCAGTCTGGTTGTTTGTGGAAGATAGCACTATGAAAGTGCCTCTCTACATGTTTGCTTTTCTGAAAGTTTTAAAATCTGGAAGCAAAGATGACAATAATTACATAATCCTTTACTGATGCATTTTTATTACAGAAGCTGAAAAGTAACATATGTTTGAAATGGAAGGTTTTTCACTCACATTGTTTTAAAGATCTGCTCTCCATTTCAAATATAGCTGTCTGAAGATGTTAGATAACACTCAAAGCTATTTGAAAAAAATCATCTTCTTATTTCTTCCTTTTTGGAGACTTTGTACTAATCCTATTGGTTGAGTTTCTGACTATCCCTATAATTAATGGCCTCTATTCTCTCACTGCTCCAAACGTCTGAAGTCCAGTGCAATGGTCAGGACTCAAGTCCATTCTCAGCTTCTGTTTCTGAGTTCAAATGCAGTTTCACACAATGGCATGTGTTGAACACATTTGTGTCCTCTCCTGGCTTGGTCTTATTACTTCATTTGTTTTTTCTAGTCAATACCTTGGCATGTAGTACATTCACCACAAATGTGAAAGAGATAGAAGGTAATAAATGAGATATGACAAAATACCAACCACTATCACCAATACCTGTAGAAAAAATGTAATAGAATGGTCATCCATTAGAAGGAAGTAGAAGAGTGTGTCAACTCATCTAAACATTAGAGTGTAGAAGATGGGGTGACTATCAACTGAATTGTCCTTGGAATTGGCATGGGGAATTGGTGGAGCACATTCGGGGTATTTCTGGGTGGATCATGGCAGCCTGACTTTGGGTACTACCCATGGTCTCTAGACTGTTGATTAGCTGGGACTGTTTCTCTGCACAGCCACCTGGCTCCCATAAACTTAGCAGCTTTCTGCAACATGGCAGTCCACCGTGATGTTTCTGCATTGAAACCAGCCAGCCAGACTACATTCTTCTAAAATGTAGGCCAAATTCAGTCTCTTCTCCTGGAGAAATGGAGTTGTTGCTGTGACTGCTCCTGACCATGTATTTTAGAAGCCTTTGGAACTGGTTTATAGGAGGAGATTGGAAAGGTTTGGAAGCGTCAGCTAGAGAAGTCTTAGAATGTTGTAAAAAGAGTTTGATGGATAATTCTGGAGCTCAGAAGACGATTTTTGATCAGAATGTAGACAGTAAAGACCAGTCTCAGGAGGTTTCAGAAAGGAAAGAAGACTGTATTGGAAACTAGACTAGAGATCATCAGTGTTTAATTCTGGCAAAGAATTTGTCTGTTTGTCCATGTCCTGAGACTGTACCAGAAACTAAGATTAAAGACAGTAAATTAACTAATCTGGCAGAGAAAATTTTAAGCAGCTCAACATTCAGGCTACATCATGGATACTGGTGGCTACTTTTAGCCAGATTTATAGTGAGAACCAAGGCAAAAAGCAGAGCATAAAATTTCAGAAAAGCTTAAATTGTGGCCCAGAGAGAATCACATGTAAAATTGAGGCCAAAGGAGGTGTTGTTCCTGAAGTGATCAGCATTATTAAAATGAAGTCAAGTACTTTCTACTGAAAGAAACTTACAAAGTAAAATGCCTTGAGGGCATCCCAGGAATCAGTATGATCCCACCAATCATAGGCTCAACTGTGCAAACATGTCAACACTTCACTTGAGAAGAGAGTCCCTGGGCTCCTGCTCAAGAATGGTTGTCCAGGGCCGGGGATTTAGCTCAGTGGTTCTGGTGCCTGCCTCAAAAGTGCAAGGTCCCGAGTTCGATCCCTGATACCAAAAAAATAAACAAAAAAGGTTGTCCAGGCAATTGGTTCCTTGGATTCATTTTACTGTGATCAGCCATCCAGAGGCTGCTACAGCCATAGTTCAAGGGGACCTGGCCACTGGATGCACTGGTGGCAGACTTTGGTATCATCCGTGTGATGCCATTTTTCCAGGCATGCAAAATGCAAGAGTTATGGGGTCAAGGAGGCCTCCAATCATATTTCAAAGGAAGACCTTGGAGGCCAGGGAAGAAGCCTCTGAGAAGTTGTGAGGATGAAGCCAAAGGAAATTGGAGATGGCAGATGCATGGAATGAAAGCCAAGAAAAGCTGTAGGTCATGAGTGGAGGCTGCCCAAGAGAGAAGCCATGTGAGTTACAATCAGAAAGGACGTAGAGGCTAGGCCACCCGAACGCTATGGAGCTCACATCTCACTATCATATGCCCCAAATTCTGTGCATGAAGCTGAAGGTCTTAATGTTTAATTTGCTGAATTTGGATCTTTGCTTAGTCTAACTCCTTTCTCTCTCCCTATTCCTCTCTTTTGGAATGGAAATGTTTTACCCAGTGCCACTGTACCTTGGAATTATGTAATATGTCCTTGATTTTTTTCAGTCTTTCACAGCTAAGAGTTTGCTTCCAGTCTCAGGTAAGTCTTAGACTTTCAAAAAATGCTGGAACTTTTGAAAGTTTGGGGAAAGGATTATTATGTTGTACATGAAATAGGTATGTTAAGTTAGGCAGAATTATGAACGTACTGTTGTCTTTAGTTGGAGTTTAAGTGTGGGTTAAGGAGTTGTGTTCAGCATGATGCTGACAAGGGGTGACATATGGCCATTATAGAGTCAGCTTGATTGGCTTTGGGATCTGCTGAGGGGAATGGTGGAGTGCCCTTCTAGTTATTTCTGATTGAGTCATTGAGGACTGACATTGGATACTCCATATGGCTCCTGGCCCATTTCCTGGAAGGCAGTTTTCCTATGCTATAGCCAGCCTCTGTGAACTAAGGAGCTTTCCTCTGCCATGCCTTTCTACCATGATGTTTCTGCCTTACAGCCAGCTGACTATAAGTTAAATCCTCTTAAAACATGAGTCAAATTAAACCCCTTCTCCTGAAAGTCCTGGGTGTTGGGTATTGTGCCTGAGCAATGTAAAAGCTGACCAATACACAGGTAACGTAGCCCAAAATAAACCATATTTAACAAAATCTAAGCTGTGCTTATTTTCCTCCTCTCAATTCTCTGTAGCTTTCAGTCTGATTCATCCCCCAGGGAAGACTGTTTTTAGGAGATTCTCTTCATTCTGTACCCAGAAATCTGGTGGTGATGAATGGATATATTATTTTGTTGACAGCCTTTAGAACTTTAAAATGAAGAATGAAAAACTGGTTTCTAGCTCATATTTTAAAATGTCAGGCATTTTATTTTCTTCTGTTCCCGAAATCTTAAAAAATCAAAGTGGTGAACAGTTCCAAATCTGGCTGCTAGTCAGTATTTTTTTCTGTTAACTAATTGAAAATAAATTTGGTGGTAGAACTATACTGTTTGCATTTATGTATTTGAATGCTTACATTTTACCTCTGCAAGGAATTTTAGTGTTGGAAAGTTCCTTTCCTTCTCACTGAATGCAATTGGAAATTGTACTTTCCCACGACAACCGCAGCTGTGATGTGCCTCTGATAGTGATATTCTAAACCTTTGCCCTGAAATGTTTATGAGAAACTATCAAAAGTTGTTGGTCCCTTTTCTGTTTGCTCAGGGCATATATATGATGGGCACGTATCTCCTGCTCAAAGCAAACATCATTGTAATTTCTAAGCTCAGCAAAGTTAAAAGATTATCTCAAAATCAGAGAATGTGATCATTTCATATTTGTGATCAATGGTTAATATCATACCATATTATAAACTCCAGCAGGGTTTCTAAGTCATCCATAAATTAGTAATTTTAGTGTAGATAGTGAGAAACTGATTGTTTCCTTTATTATTGATACCAGGATAGGAATATTCAAAGGCCTGAGTGATAACAATAGTGGAATGATTTCTTTTTGTGTTTCTGATATTCTTTTTTTTTTTTTTTGGTACCAGGGATTGAACTTGGGACCTTGTGTTTGCCAGGCAGGCAGCAGAAACACTGAGCTAAATCCCCAGCCCCTTTTTCTGATATTCTTAATGATGATTCAAGATTCAGACTATAGAAAAATCAGTAGTCTTTCAGTCTTAAATTTATTCCTCTGTGCCTTTCCATATTTTTAAAATTTTATATTTATTCAGGAAATATTATGCTTCACTTGAAAATATAGATATTTATGTCCATATTACCTGTGGTATATTTAGATTGTTGTGGGTTTAATGACCTTGAAATAATAAATTTTGGTTCAATTTTATGTTACTTGCCTTAAAAGTAGCATAACAAAAATAATAGAAAGGTTCTAAGAGTAGTAAATTGAATTCTCCTCCTGTTGCTATTCAAAGTGTAAGTAAGCTCAATTTTCTGAAACACCATTTGAAAATGATCATTAAAGATATTCAGATAGTTAGTAGTTGACTTAGATATTTTCATCATAGAACTTTGCCTTGAAAAAGAAAAAGCTTAGATAATGATTTAAGTATGAGAAGTTCATACTATATTACTTAGTGTAAAATTGGAATTACAATACACATCTATCACTAACAAAAGCATTCAAGTCAAACCTGTAATTCTAGCACTCTAGGAGCCTAAAGTAGGAAAATCACAAGTTCAAGCCCAGCCTGGGCACCTTAGCAACTTAGGGAGACCCAGTCTCAAAATCAATCAATCACTCAATAAAAAAAGGTTGGGGATATAGTTCAATGTACAAGACCTGGGTTCAGTCCCCAGTACTGGCAAAGAGAATATCATGGAATCATTAAAACACTTGTGATAAGTTTCAGAAAAGAAAATATTAAGAAAATAATGAATATTCACCAAAGTACAGTTATTATATTTATATGTATTTGTAAGCAGAGAGGACATGAAAATACATTAATATGTTAAGAGTGATCTCAGAGAAATATTAATAAAATGTTAATGTTCTCCATATTTGCTACCTAGTCTTAAATTGTTATTATTACTTTTCTATTCATAAATGTAGACAAAATATTTAAAGGTATCAATAATATGATAGAAAAAATAGATAAGTGGAGATATTTCCTCTTTTTAACAACTTAATGTCTATATGTCCCTTGAATATTCTACTTGGCTCATTAAAATTTTCAGAAAAATAATAGATGTAACACATAAACAAACGTGTAAAAGTCATAAAATGAAATACAACTTGATAAGAAAACACAATGACTATCAAATGTTCAGTAGTTGATGACAAATATTCAAAAGAGATTGTAACAAATGTTCAAGAGAATATTGTATGAGCAAAATGTGAATGATTTTTATAAGGTAGTGATTATTTTTATCACTGTGAATTAGAAAAGCTTAAAAGAAAATATTAAAAGAATCCCTTTTGGAAAGTATCTTCATTACAAATCAACTATCATTGTATACCTATTATACCATTATGCATCCAATCTCCTTGTACAATGAAATGGCGATTGATGTAAATTTCTTGATGTAGTTAGTTGTGAAATACCATAAGTGAGTAAAGGTTTTGGAAATCAACTGCAGTTATCTTTTCTTCTCCTCCAGAGAGCTAGCCACTTAAATATTTCTCATTTTATAGGTCATCTTGAAGACATAATTCTGATAAACATTAAATTTTCCAAATGATTACTGCCCACAAGTCAGCAGCAGGATTTTTAATGACTTGTGTGTATCATTTATACATTCAACCAAACTAAATTATTCAGCACATCTAATATTACATTGACCATACAATTATGGGTTTATTAAATGATTAATCCCAATGCAATTTTCAGAACAAAATAATGACTACATTCTATTTCAGTTTAGAAGTATAATTACACTGTTATTGTGCTCAATTTAGTAAGATCAGGGAGAATACAGAATAAGGAGAATCAGTAATGACTTTAATTTGATAGCCCAATTTTTTTCTTATAAAATTATTTGACACTGAAGAGAAGATATCTGTACAATCACTGAAAGCTTATGTATTTGAGTGATAATTCTTAAGCATATGAGAGTGACTAGGTTATTTTCAAAGCTTTTGACATGAATTAAAAACAAAAAGTGTTCATTAGGAAAGGAAGATTAATTTTTTAATATTATAAAATGTCAAAGTCTTTTAATAAAAATAAAAATCTGCCAAGCTTTTCAAGAAATTAAGAAAATGAATAATTTTGAATGTAGAAAATAGTTACATATGTTAGTTTTTCTTAATAAAGATCTTCCTTGTGTTTTCTTCAAATTATCAATATGTGCAAATTAAATATTTATCTCCCTGGATTCTGTAAACTTAAAACTGAAACGTGATTCTTTTTTTTTTCAGAATAAAGGGGAATTATTTATTGACTCATCTCCATTCTCATTTTTTATTAATTTTTATTAGTACATATTTGTAGTACATGCAATTTACAGTCATCTTGGGGAGTGGTTACATAAATGTAGTGTACCTTGGTTCTTGTTTTTGACTCCCTTTGTCTTCCCTCCCTCCATCCTCCTCTAATTCCTATGTCCCCATTTTCATTCTTGTTGATGTTATTAGCGTTAGTTCATGTTTATGGCATATAGTATTTATATTCATTGAGGTTTTTAGGTTCGCATGCATGGCAGATCTTGAGTCTACTTATTTCCCCTTCTCCTCCCCCTCACACCTTGCCCTTTCTGTCTTGGACCCCTTCCCATCTGCAAGAGATCTATCCCCTTGTCTCCTTCTATTCATTCTTTATTATTCTCTTTTCCTTGTTCAAGTGAGAGATAGCATATAGTACTTAAACTTATGTGCCTGGTTTTTTTCACTTAGCATTATAATTTTTAGGTATATACATTCCCCTAAAAAGTATCAAATTGGTTCTTCTTTATTCACAAATAGTATTCCATTATATAGGGATACCACATGTTTTTTATCCAATCATCTGTTGATGGATATATAGGCTGCTTCCAGGATTCAGCTATTATGAATTTTGCTGCTCTAACATTGATATTGTTGTAGTATAATAATGTCTTAAGCTCTTTGTGTAAGATACCTAGAGGGGGTACGTGGGTCCTATGGAATTCCTAATTTCAGTTCTTTCAGAAATCTCCATGCAGATTTCCATAATAGTTGCACTAGTTTGCATTGCTGCCGATAATACAGGAAGGCTCCTTTTTCACCACAGCCTCATCAATGTTTGTTATCATTTGATTTCTTAATAATTGCCATTCATTCTGGAGTGAGATGGAATCTTAGCATTGTTTTAATTTGCATTTCTCTAATGGCCAGAGATGTTGAGCATTTCTTCATATGTTTGTACTTCTTCCTCTGTAAAGTGTCTGTTCACTTCACTTGCCCATTTCTTGACTGGATCTTTTATTTTAGGTAGTCTAAGTTTTTCAGTTCTTTATATATTGTGGATATTAGTCCTCTATTTGAGGACTTGCTGGCAAATTTTACTTTCCCATTCTGCAGGTTGTCTCTTCACTCTGCTAGTTGATTCTTTTGCTGGACAGAAGCTTTTTAATTAAATATAATGCCATTTGGTCTTTTTTGTTTGTGTGTTTTTGGTACCGGGGATCTAACTCAGGTCCTTGTGCTTCTGAGGCAGGTGGCAGTATAATCCCATTTTTTGATTCTTGATATTATTTCTTGTGCAATTGTGGTTCTGTTTAGAAAACTCCTATACATATGAGTTCAAGTGTTTTACCTATTTTATCTGCCAGTAGGTTCAATGTTTAGATCTTTTATCCATTTTGATTTTATTTTAGTACACAGTGAGACATTTGGGTCCAGTTTCAATCTTCTGTGAACAGTTATCCAAAAACCAGGACACGATTTTGTCAGAGAATCTTAAACTGATGCCACTATGTACAGCGTCCTGTACAAAATAGTTCTATATTTGCAGGCCAGACTTGGTCTCTGTCTTCATTCTTTGACACTTTTTTTTGAACAAGGATTTATTAGGTTTTATTTTATGGTTGACATTGTGCTCCAGGCTAGGAGTCAAAACTCTTTGAAGCCCTGGAGGCGTACATGGGCCACAAGATTGTGTTGTGAAATAACTAAACATAAACAGGCCCCTGTCCTGCCATAGGTAAGACAGATATTAAAGAACCATTTCTACTCAGTGGAGGAATCCACACAGGAATCAGACCCTAGATCAGGGAATGTCCTTTCCTGCCAAAATCAGTCTTGATCCCAGCATGGACTCCCACTCATTGTGACAATATCCATAACCTGGAAACAGAACAAAACATTCAGAAATAAACAAAAAAGTGTTCAAAGTTTCAACATTACTAATAGGAGCTATTTTAGAGTTTTAGGTCAGTAAACAAACTCGGTAAGTTAATCAATAAAGATAGTACTGAAAGTGGACTTACAGAAGGGTAGAAAAATTGAGCAAGAGCTCTGAAACAATTAGTACTTCATTCTAGGGCAGAGGACCTGGGAGGAGGATTTGTGAGACATAGACCAAAACATGACAAAAGTAACCCTCAGAAGTAAGGCAGATTTTTAAGGCTGAAGAATTAAATTCAAACCAGAACCTCTCCACTAGTTTTGGCTGCATGTCTTCATTCTTTTGTTGGCAGGTTTGCAGTACGTAATGCCCCCGATCCTTGTGGGGTGGAGGCACAGGGGCCTCACCCATCTTAACTCTCTTCCTGTCCCCTTGCCCTCCCTCCATCTCTTCCCTTTCCATGTCTTCACCATTCCATGGACATGTGGTGCCCACAGGTACAAAGCGCTGTCTCTGCTGGAAACAAAGCTGCATCTAAGGACGCACAACAGGAAGGTAACTGGAGGCTACAAGCCCAGACTCACCTGGTTTGTGGTGGCTTCCTCCTGATTTCTGTCCCTCTGAGAGGAGCGCGTCCTCACTAACAGTTTCCAGTGTTAGGAAGCTTTTTAAATTGAATCAACTTACTCATGGAGAAAGGTTGCAGAAAGGGTCTGGGTTGTAAAATTTCTATCTCAGTCATCAAGGACATCCACCGATGACTAGAATGCCATCAGTTCCACATTGCTCCACTCCAACAAGAAAACAGAAATTTTTTAGCATAATTCTTGTGAGTTTTGAATGTCAGAGTTCACCATAAATGAACCAGCTCTGGGTTCTTGTTCTATAAATTCTTACCTCTACAAGGGAGCAAGTAATACCTACAGGGCAGAGAAAAGCCTCGGCACTGAACTCTATTTGGAAAGTGGTGGAGAGAGCTTCCTGTCCACTGTTGCCCCCAGCTGGTGCCCAGGGACCTGCATGTGTCGCAGACTCCCTTCCCAGAGCCTTCGGGAGGTGGACAGGGACACCGAGTGTCAGTACTGAATACTGTATTTTGATCCCTGCATAAAAAATTAAAGTCATAGAGTTAGTGCATTTTTAAACATGAATTTTCAAAGCTTAGCCCTGTAACTGTAAAGCTTTCTCATGCAAACATAAGCTTACTATCCATTGTGCTGTAAGAAATATGACAGGAAAAAAATTTTAAATGCTCAATTTCTAGTACTTCAGTAATTAGAGTTATGGAAACATATGTGATATATAAGCTTTTAGCTTTAGCTTTAAGAGTCTACTCGAGATTGTTTCAGCTAGTTAGGCTGCAGGCTAAAGAACACAACTTGTATATTGGTTTAAGCTGGGAAGCTGGGTCAGGTGGTCATCCTTGCTAAGGACAAAGGAGCTCCTCATCCAGACTAGAAAGAACAGAAATTAAAACAGATATTGCTGTGCAAAATTTGGGGAAGAAAAGCTTAGCTAGATGGTGGATTTCTTGACTTTCTCAGTAAAGCAGGAAAAGGAAATTTGCTTAGTAGAAAGGAGAATGCGGTCTCGAGACAGGGGCCAGGCTTTGTGGATGGAAGGAGGGAACCGGTGTTACTATGGCCCACAAAGACCCAGCAAAGGACAGAGGGACAGGGCTGCTGGACTTGGGGCTTGTGGAATATGAACTGGTTGTGTTTCCACTCATAAAGTTAGCTGATACCATTAGAAGGCATATGCTTATAGTTATTAGAGGCAAAACCAATTTTTAGCATTATTCTTTTGGAATTTTGCATGGCAAGTGTGACTAATGAGGGAGATATATATTTGTTCCATAAAAGAACCCCACAGTGTTGGTGGGAAATATTGTTTCAGATGATCAACTGTGAGATCCAGGACAAATAGAAGAGAGAATTCAGAGCAGAACTATTCACTGTGTAGGGTTATTTGGGTCTCAGGGTTGCTGGGTGCTGGGTTGCTGGAGTTTCTTTCAGAGGGTGTTTCTAGGTTCTTCTAGCTTTGAACAAAGAATTGAAGAAACCGTTGCAAAGGTAATGAGGATTTACATCTATTGAAGATAGGAAAAGAACATGCTCTGGGTATCGACTTTGGGCCAAGTAAAAGTAGGAAAAGAAGTGCACTCTACAGCATGAAAGTCAACTACCAGGAATGGACACCATGACCCAGAGCCCAACAGCACCATCCTTGTGAGTCTGTCACTGCTAGGCTGGAGTCCGGTCCAGATAGATCATCCCATCCAAAACTGCTCAAGTTCTCCTGAGAGGAACCGAAGACAGCACTCTCTGCTGGGCCCACATACAGGACTTTGGGAACTGTTCTATATGTGTCCTGGGAATTTGTGATTAACAGATCACACCCACTTCCCAGCCAGTCTGCCATGCCCTAATCTCTTGCCTCAGTAGCAATATATCCCTGCATCTCTCTCTCTCTCTCCCTCCCTCCCTCCCTCTCTCTCTCTCTCTCTCACACACACACACACACACACACACACACACCCCTCCCCAAACACAGAGACAAACATTCTCACCCACAACCTTAAGCCAAGATTGCTTCAAAGCACACATCCTCCAAAGTACATGCTGAAGGAGGTGAACATGTGAAAACACCCAGAACAGGTATCATGCTTTGCTTAAAGCCTGTGTATCATCGGTGATGTTTATTTATTTAAATTACCTCTCATTTAAATTGGAAAAAAGCTTTTAAAGTCTAACATCCAAACCCAACCTGACTTCAATGACAACTTTCAATAAGAATGTGGGAATTAATATCTTTTTTTAGATGTACTTCTGGCTAGTGATTAACCTATTAAACCATCACTATCACATGCCTGTAAATATAACTTTTCTAGTTTCATAATTGTGCAGAATTCTCATATATTTAATGTAAAATAATGCCAAATAGGAATGGAAAATGTTTTATATGTTATGTTTAGTATTATTTGTATGTCTTAACAATCAAAATTTAAAAATAATTCTATTAAAGCAAGCCTTTACTATTTTATGTACACACAAAATGAAATTGTATAACTCTTATTTTTAATGATTAAAAAGCAGTTTTCATATACTGGTTTTGACTATACATTTTATATTTAAAACAAAATACAAAAATCTTGATGTGAATAAAAGAAGTTACAATGAGGAAATTCTCATGTAATAAACCAAAAACATTTCAAAGGACATGTTTTCCATCTGTTTTTCCCATTAAGCATTACTACAGGGCTTTTGCAAATTTATTTTCCACATAACATCATGAAGCCCATGGATGTGTGTGTCTACCCTGCACGCACATGCTTCATTCTGACAGAAGTGACAAACACAACGTTACCTTGGAATGCACACCTTTGAAAGCCACTTCTTAGTATGCAGAGATGGAGGAATCTTTTATTTTTAATGATGTGTTTAACTTCAGATAAGTTGTGATTCATTATATGAAAAATTTCCAAGTAAAGCCCAAAGTCATTTACAAGAAAGTATTGATTATTTTAGAAAATAAATAGTTAACAAAAGTCCTGCACATTTCCACAAGCTGGCTAAGCACCCCTTTGAAGGCAAGGAGAATTGCAATTGTCTGGGCTGTATGACCCGAGTTTAGATAGAGTCCAGAAATAAAGCGGAAAGCCAGAGGGATAAAGGGACAGGGTATTATGAATGCTTATCACTCCTCGGGTCCTGCAGTTCAATGACAGCTTCAAAAGGCAGCGCTGATAGGAGACTTGAGGTGGCAGCACACAGGGTATGGCTTCCAGTAAGTCTCTTGCAGAACAAAGCTGGCCAAGCAGCTTGAGAGTGGCAGTTCTGAACCCTGGAGGAGGCCTTTCCCTCAGGTTGCTGTGAGATATAAATAAATATATTTATAAAATATATATATCCACAGGCTTGGTGCTGGTACCAAAGCTGAAGCTGAAATCACTGCCTCAGTGCTGGGAATTTTTGTGAGGGTATCTAGCAAAAGCCTAAGTGTTCAGGAAAAAAAGCATGGCTTGCACTTTCTTACAGACCTCAAATTCACTGAATCATGCAAAACCACAGCACTGAAACCACCACTGGGTCGAAGCCATGACAAAGATATGCCTGAAAAGAAACAGAAAGTGAGGGTTTCATCACCCTACCAGAGCAAATGTTTCTAACATTCCAAAGAAAATAGACTTCCCCTGAGTGTCAGAGCAGCATGTGTGTATGTGTAACCAAGTAGACAAAACGGGAAATGAGCTGCAGTCCCAATTAGGGTTTTATTCCTGTGGTTTATCTGATGATCAATCTGTTATACAGCTAATGCTGAATGTTTTCACACAGTCCTAAGCTGCATGTGACAGTAAAAGAATTCTGAAAATACACTGAATGAACAGTTTTGTATCCCTTTTTGTAGAAATTACTGGACTTTTTTTTTTACAATAGAAAAATTACACATGTTTACTTGATATAAGCTGGAAAACTTAGAAGGAGAAATATTCTATAATGAAAATATAATTACCATGAGCATGAGATGTGTTTAATCTTTTTTATTTTCTTTCAGAATTACAGGTAAAATCATTCATGATGTACATTCTGGGACTTTAGTTTTCATGTACATTTTATGAACATGAGACAAACAAAGGTAAGATAGTTGCTGAGTGCAAATATAGACTTTTTCATGAAAAATTTTTATTAAACCACCTCAAAACTGTAAAGCTGCAGGAGCTAGGGTATTTTGAAACTCATTTTTAATTTAAACATATTTGAATAAACCAAGTAAAACATTTGTAGTACTGAGAGGATGCATGATTAATAGGAAGAGGAATCTCTCACTGCCCAAAGTGATCTCCCCAGGAGGAGCCATTTTTATTCATTCATTTCTGCAAATTTTGTATTTTTACAAAATAAAACTCTCTCTTCTCTCCTGCCTCCTTCTGTACACTAAGCACAAGTGACTGTAAATATATATGTATAATATATGTTTCCATATCTCTATTTTTATATATTATATAAAATGCTTACATAGCTCTATTTTATATTTAAACTCATTAATTTTGACACTTTTACAGGAACCTATAGTATTTAACAATATTTATTTAACCTGTTTCTTTTTGAAGTTAAGTACATTCCAGTTTATCTTCAAAAGAATGGTGTAATGTACTGAAGCACATGGGACTTTATGAGGGTATGTACATGTGTCCATAGCAAGAAGTTCCTGGTGGGAGAGATTCCAAACAAATAGACATATTAAATTGCGTAGATTTTGCTAAACAGATTTCCAGACAAGTTGCACGAAGTGAAATTCTCAATAACACATGTCCCAGTGTATGCTGAGCATTGTCAAAATGTTTGGCTGTTTTCAAAATAATTGAATCCAAAAGTGGCCTGTCAGTGTTGATTTAGTTGGAGTTCCTTCACCTATGCGTGTCCTTCATGGCTTTAATTTGTACAGTTAGGAGCTGTGTTCTGTGGATGAAGCACATATTCATTTTTAATTCATTCACACTGATGCACAACATAATACAGAAAAGTGCACAAATCCCAG
The DNA here is from genome assembly GCF_000247695.1 of Heterocephalus glaber. The sequence goes on along the minus strand of NW_004624739.1, from coordinate 33,789,837 downwards.
TGCAAGCACAGTGAGTGCACACTTAGCTTACTCCACAGAACTGTTCTGCCCTGCGAATGCAAGCGACAAGGAAGCACAGATGAGAGCACCAAGAAGAGCAGTGAAAGACGAAAGTGCTGGATGTATACTGGCTCCAAGTAGGCAGGTATGGCTACTGTTAATGGCATTTATTAAAAATCTAGAAACTTACTCAAAAAGGAATGAACTACACTATTTTCTCACAGGGGTGAAGCCTGTCTTCTTTATTAACTGTCAAAATCTTAGGAGACAGGTCTGAGGTGATCTTAAATTTCTGGGTTGGCTAAGGGAGGATGTATAATGCATTAAAGTCACCAAAAAGCCACGAACAAAAACTGCCAATGGAAATTTCTTTTTGTTTTTTCCACTTTCAAGATATACTCCAATTCATGCTTTCTGTGCTATCAAATTTGTGGTTTAATTACTGCCTTTTCCTAATCTTATTCTTGTTTTCATATTTTTTTAAATATATCTATTGCACATGTTTATTATTGTCTAAGAGATTCTTGAATCTGGGAAATTATACAAATAACCTTGAACTATTACAGGGGTAATTGTGGACTCTTGTTTAGAGAATTTTTTAGGGATTTAGAGAAGGAAACTTTTTTTCCTTAATTTTATTCTCAAAACGTGACATGAACATCATGGTAAGAGACAGAAATATTCTTGTTAGCTTGCATACTGTATAATAAACATTAACCAGCCAGGCACATTTTCAGTAAATTTAAGAGAAAGAATAGAAAAATTCACAGATTAAAAATTAGGCAGTTTGCCCAAAGTAGCCAATCTCAATACAGAGATTGATTCAGGATAAAATATAAGACAAAGTAGTGTGCTCATTAGTAAAAATAGTGACTTGGCTCAACAGCAGGTGGTGGAAAATGCTGGCAAAACAGTAGTCAATAAATCTTGTATATTTGGAAGACAAATATACCCAACCAGAGTTGGCCAAATGAACAAAATAGAAATTCTGTGCATTCCAATTCAGTTAAAGTTAGTGAATTAATTTATTATTAAAATATTTGCAAAGAAATTCCTAGTCTCAGGTGACTTTTGATTTATTCCAAAACCTAAGGAGAAAAATTTTTTTCCAAATGGGTCATGGGGGTGCATGTTTGTAATCTTAGTACCCTGGAAGGCTGAGGCAAAAGAATTGCATGTTCAAGACTAGCCTCACAACTTAGTGACTTTGCAAGACCCTGTTTTAAAATAAAAAATAAAGAATAAAAGGCTTGGAAAAAAATCCAGGGTGGAGATCCTGGGTAATCTAGCATTGAGCACTCATTCAACAAATGGAGAATTAATTATTCTATTTTGTATTGAAAATTTCCTCTTGACATTTATTACCCAAACCTAATGAACTGAGAAGATGTTTTGGGTATCTACAAAAATAATACCTTAGGTAGAGAATAGTTATTGGATATTTTTAACACTTGGAACCAGTGAGGGTTTATGTTGTGTCTGTAGAGCGCAGATGTGTCTCCTGCCTATGTTTGTCTCTGTTTTTTATTGTGGTGAAATGTGCAGAATGTCAAATTCACTACGTTATTAAGCACTCTAGGTGTCCACTGAACAGAGCTGAGCACCCACACTCTTAGGAGGCCTTGGTTGTGGCCTGTCTCTCTCTTTATCCTATCAAACAGAAAATCTCCTGCTTGAGCCCTGGATGGCCCTACCATAATACTTCTGGTTTCTAAAATTTGCCTATTCTACATACCTTATATAAATGGAATTTTAAAGACATTTGCCTGTTTGCACCTAATTCCACTTAGCATGTTTTCAACCTCTCCCATGTTGTAGCAAGGATCTGATCTTCATTACATTTAGGACTAAACACTCTCTGGTGGTACATTGTATGCACCACGTTTCTTTACCCACTCATTTGTCCATGGACCTCTGAATTATTTTCTCCTATTGGCTATCATATATAAAATTGCTATGAGCATTGCTGAACAACTGTATGTCAGAGTCTCCAATCTTAATTCTTTGAAAAAAGGTGAAATTACTAGATTATGTGCTAATTTTACCTGCAACTTTTAGGAACTGTCACTTTTTTCAACAGTGGTTTTAGCATTTAAGTTTGTGTCAGCAAAGTGGAATTGTTACAGTTTCATCTGTGGCCTCACAACTTAGTTAATTTCCTTTCTTTTAATAATAGTCATCCTTCTTGGATGAAGTGTTTCCTCAGTGTGGTTTTGAGGTTCAAGTTTGAGGCCAGCCTGGACTACATAGTGAAACCCTGTCTCAAAAAAGCACAGAGAAATAGGGAGGGGGGGATTAGAGATGGAAATAGTTTATGAAGCACAATAAAATACACTGTTTTAACACTGTGTATAGGCTCCCAGTGCCCAGGAGGAGGCTTCTGGGCCTCTGTACCACCCCCCTCAGTGCACAGAAGGTGAGCCACTCCCAGCACCCAGGAGGAGACTTCTAGGCCACTGTACCATCCTCCTCAGGGCGCAGGAGGTGAGCCTTGTGGGTACCAGCAACACCCCCACCCCCGACAAAATGAGAACACATGTAAACAAGACTCAAAACCAGACTTTCAGATCACCTAAAGCAACCCCAAAGGGAAATGAGATGGAACACTCTGATACTCAACAACCTGGACTCCCTGAACTGGCAACAAAAGAGGATCTGGAAAAAATACAATCAGAAATAATTTCTCAGATAATAGCAGAGATTGTGCCCATAGTGGAAGACATGATTAATAAATCTAGAGAAGACACAGATAAAAAAATAGAGGAACTCAGGAACATGGTGGAATACCAACATAGGAAACAAAGGGAATCCATAAAACAGATACAAACAGATTTCCAGGAGATTAAAAACACCATTGAAAGCTTACAGAGCAGAATGAGCCAATGTGAGGACAAAATTTCAGACATAGAAGATAAGATTGCAATTAGTGACCAGGAAAAGAAAAATTGTTTTAAAATAGTAAGGGACCATAGGAAATCAATCCAGCAGCTGCTAGATGATGTAAAGAAGAATAACATAAGACTGATTGGAGTCCATAAAGAAACAGGAGAGAGTGCAAATGACATAAAAAACCTGTTCACAGAAGTAATGGCAGAAAACTTCCTAAGCAGGGGAAAAGAACTTGACATACAGATAAGTGAGGCATATAGGACTCCAACTAGCCTTGATCAAAAAAAATCTACACATAGGCATATAATTG
>NW_004624739.1:33735127-33778113 GCF_000247695.1 Heterocephalus glaber | reverse complement strand
AAAGATTTTTGTAATATGCTTTCTATATCCTTTTAAATTCTGTAAAATCTGTGGTAAGGTCCTCTAAATTTTGATATTGTAATTTAAAAAATGTATAATTGATATTGTATAATAGGAAGAAAAGGTGTAAAAGAGTAGGGGAAGTGGGAGAGGTAGGGGAAAGGAAAGAAGGGAAAAGAAAAGTATGAGAAAAGAAGAAAATGGAAACAAGGTCTTTGCAAATAGGGAGGGGTGGAGGGGTGAAGGGAGGGCAGGGGAAGGGGAAGAAAATAAGAACCAAGATACATCATGTACAGGTATAAGATCCCAATGATGAATGTGGCTGTATTTTGTGTCTAAAATGTACCAATAAACAATGGGAAAAAATAAAACTGTGTATAATCATTTTTTCTAGGAATTAATTTATAGCTCACATTTTCTTATAATTCCAGATACATATTTCAATGAAGTCATTCTCAGAACATTTTAGAAATTTAAACTAAGAACACTTTCTTCCAATTTGTTCAAAACATTTATATGTTTAGTACATACTACCTACACTGGTAAACAATGCTATCTAGTAACTCAGTTATTGCTGCTTACTGAAAGTATGATTCTCATTTTTGCAACATGGCAGGACAAAAACTTTAAAAGTTTTCATTAATTTTACTCCCATCTCCTCTTCTAACTTGGGCTCAGTAGTTTTAAAGAAAGAGAAAAACTGTTGGAGGCCGGGTGGTTCTAGAACCTAGGAGCTGCCCCCTCACACACACTGTTGCTCCTGAAGGGAGAATGGGCTGTCTGGACCTGGGAGGTTTGAGGGTCCTTGGATGGATGGGGGGAGTTTTTCTTCCTCTAAATGGCAGAGAGATAAAAACTGGCCAGCACATCCCCCTCTGCCACGAAAGAGCCAACCAACCAACAAACAGAAACCACCTCACATTATTCCAAAAGTCTTACAGGCCCTGAGATTTCTAAGCCTCGGTTTGGGGTCAGAACTGCAAAATATTTATTTGAGGTCAAAGTGGCTTAGAGGGAGGGAGGACCAGGGACGGTCTGTGTGACCCACAGTAACTGTCAGCGGAGGAGGAGCTCTGTGTCTCAGCCATGCCTGCCCTCCCCATGAATGCCTTCAAATTAGTGTTTAAAATCCCCAAGTGACAGTTGACTGGAGGGAAAAGAGTTGAGTCACTAACGCTAAAAGACTTTGCTACCTTGGAGGGCTGAAATCTTAAAAAAAATAAAACCAAGAAAATGACATCCTTGCACACTTGTTTACTGGTATAGCCTAGAGTTATGAATGCCATACATCACTTTCCAAAGGGGAAAGTGTTCACATTTGCCCTCTGTAGTTCCTGATGAGATGCAGAGCACAGACAGAATACACACTTGCTCCAAGGGAAGGGAGGGATGAAGAGAGGGCGGGAGGAGCCTCCCGTGTCTGGACCACAGGGCTGCATTGAGGTCCATGAGGCTTTCTGCTGGAAGATTTGCCCCGTCCCCAGGGACCATGGTCGGACATGCAGCAGCCTGCGTGGTTCACGGTAGCAACAGAACAGGGCTCGGAAGCCAGGTGCACCGTGTGAGCAGCAAGAGGACGCGTGGCTCGGGCTGAGCGCTTCCGAGCCCGGCCATCCTTGCCTCGCCTGCAAAGTCTGGGCCTCCGGCGCCCTGGCCAAGCTTAAGTGCCTCTGCCCCCTGGAGAACCTGGAGAGGAGCCTGCAGGGGAAGAACAGCCGCGGATCCAGAGTGCGGGTGATGAAATCACAGAAATGCACCACTGCTGGAATTTCATCACAATGCGGGAGACTTGAGGCTGAAAACAACAACAAAATATTCAAAGTCAGAAACAGCAGGAAATGATGCTTTGGGTTGAAGAATAGCTTTTTTAAGGTAAACCCAGATGAGCCAAGTCCAGTTTAGGGAAGTCGGCTGTCTAGAGTGAAGATTCCAGTGTAGGAACATCTAATCACTGCGTCGAGAAGTAGCTGAGGGGGCAAAGTCGCCTTCGTCCCTTGCGGGAAACCGGAAATCGATCTGACCTTAAACTGTCATCTGCATCCCCAAATGTGTGTTTTGCTTACCTGTTGTAAGAATCTAGAGAGGACATTTTAGGGTTAAGTGGCGGAGCCTTGGGAGGCTTCTAAATAAGGAAAGAGAGTTTGTAGAGCAGCCTCACGCGCGCGCCCTGAGGAGGACGCCAGAGAGAGGCCCCAGATGGGAGGTCAGGGTTCGGGGCCAGAGGTCAGGAAGGGGCGCCCAGGTTTCAGAGATGAGAGGACGCGGACGGGAGGGCTCAGCGCCCATTTCCGGGCTGAGAAGAGGAGCAACCCGGGCTGCTGCCGAGCCCGGTCAGAGAAAAGTCCGTAACTGTCCCAGCGAGCTGACCATCCAATCAGGCATGGTCTATACAGAAGCAACCGAAATGACTGTGGCCATCAAGTACTTCAGTTACTGAAGCAGAACAAAGTGTTCGAAGCCTAAGACTCAGTAGAATGCAGGAAAAGAGAAAATACTATAAATTTCTCTTTGCGGTGTCATTTTCAACATATCCTATTTTGAAAGACTGTTACAAGATCATGAATATTTGGAATCATTCTATAGAATATTAACTTCTCTTACAGTATTTTGAGAATTAATTTAACGTGAAAGTGCCACATGAAGGTAACAGAAGTGCGCTCTATCTCGACTCTCCGTAATGGTTGGGTGCTAAGCAATGAGGGCCAGTACAGGGTCCGGAGCGCGGCGGTGGAGGAGAGACCCAGCGAGGGCCTCGGAACCCGGTCAGAGACAGCCACGGCCCCTCTGCCCTCGGGTTAACACCGGTGGTCGATGCAGAGAGACATCAGCCTGGGATTTAAAGTGAGTTTTTCATTTTTCAGCTCACGATAGGTTAAGGGTGTCACACAGTAAATTCGATCGCTCTTGTCTACAGCCAATTATTTTTCTAACTACTATGTATTGTCAGTTATATGAATATACACATAGCATAAACTGTAAGTCTCAGATTTCAGGGGTTTTGGGTATTGTTTAATGTTAGCTGAAATAAAATACATTTTCCTAAGGAAAGGAATTCCTTGTCTAAATATTATTTAACATATTTAAATGTAGACAGGATTTAGATGATTATATGTTATATCTTTGGGGGCACTTATAAAACACCTATAATATTACCCTCAAAATCCAAAGACAATTTTGTATTGAGTATTCAAGGTAAAATTATTTCTAGTTTTGAATATCACATAAATTGGCCATAAAGTCACTGCTAGGTCATGTGATATTATTTCACTTCACTAAAAGCACACAAGGCTCATATAATGAAACTTAAAACTGTATTAGCTGCTTGCAAGTTTACAATTAACAAAATTGGCATGCTATCATTATTTTAAGATAATTTTAGCTGGAAATAAAGCTTATAACATATTCAATCACATTTTATAACAAAGTACAAGGAAAAAACTGCATAAGACTTAGTTAAAAATGTTTGCAATGCATATAAAAACAATGACAGCAATATGGAAGAATACTATAAAGTTGGTGAAGAAATGTACAGCTGATTTTTTTTCTGTCCATGGCCTTATGCACAAAAGTCATGCTGAAGTTTAATTGAAGTTGAGAAAAGCTAGCCTGCAACAAAGACATTAATTTTACTTATTATAATGGTAATGAATTAAAATTTCATTTATGGGATAAAAAGTGCCAGAGTGCCGAGATAAAGGAAGGATTATTAAAATTATCTTTCCATTGTTCTTGGACTTGTAACCATTCAATCAGTGTAACTTTCAAAGTTATTAAACATCCTGCTGTAAAATGGCAGCCACCTTTTACAAAACTCCTTCGCATTTTTTAAAATGGAGTCTTATAAGGAAGAGTAGGTAATGGCTGAGTTCTTGGAGAAAAACCCTACCTTTTCTGCTTCCAAAATAGTTTTGAGGAACTGAATTAGAATAGGTTTGATAAACTAATTTGACTATTGAGATATTTAGTTCAGAGTATACACAAGGTATCTGAACTCTTTTCAATATTAGCACCAACTTTCATGAAGAATTTAGAAAATTATTTAGCAATCACATAATTGAATTGAATCATGTTTTAAACATAAAGAAATTATAAATATTAATTTCAATAGTCTTTTATAACATGCTCAGTATACCTTGAAAAAAACTGAAATATTTTTCCCTGTACAGGATCAAATCTTAGTTGGTTCTTAAATGACCTTATAAGAAAAGGTATTAAATGACACAGAATTGGCACTAAAATTATACTACTGTAGCTCTGGAGTCAGTTCACAATTACATTTTACTAAAATCAATGAAAAAATTCATTGAAGTCCTATTTTTTACAGTGCAAATAATTTGAAAGTGAAAACCAAAATGACACAAATCAATATTTCAGGAAAGTGTGATAGAAATGTGATGAAATGGAATAGCAGCTGTACTTCTAATTTCAGCGACGTGGGAACAATGCAATTGTTCCTCTCCTAGTAAAACCAAGCTATGGCATAGCTATAAACGATAACTACTGTTAAAGAAGGAACCTACTAACTGATTCTGAGGTATTCCACCAATATAACCCTCTGGGAATTGGAAATCTGAGGAGAAAACAGATCATGAATAGCCTACAGTGGGGAGAGTGTGTGACCCCCCCCCCCACACAAATGCAGCACAGGAGTGTGGGGTGTGTGGAAACCTACCATTCTATATTAAACTGTGCTCATGGGTGCAGGACCCCATGCATTTTTCAAAACTGACAGAACAATACATCACAGAAATAAACGTTTTTGTGTTAGAGAATTTTTTAAAAAATCAAGTAGGTTGTGGGGGAAAGGTAGAATAGAGACTATGACAAATGAATCTCACTGTAATACAATGACTAACCTGAAAAGGGCCAGGATGAGAAACGCTGACCTTCCTGACTCAGTGAAACCACATTCTGACAGGACACTGCGAAGCTAAAGACGACAGAAGCCACCTCTCCCCTGGGAGGAGGCAGCGCAGAGCCCAGAGCTGCCCGCTGTGTGCTATTGGCAAGTCCATGTGCAGCAGGAGTGTGGTTTGGGACTTTGGAAAGCACTGGTGTTACATGGGAGAAAAATATTAAGTCTGCAACATAGAAAGGGATGGATAGGCTTCCAGTTAAGGGAGAAGGAGGTCATGTCAAGGGAGGGAAGAGGCTGGAGGTAGAAGTATTCACAGAGAGCCACACACATTAGACACGAGTGTAGACGGTCCTAACGGGCGGCTGCGTGCAGGGTGTGAACTTTCTGGCCGTATTCATTTGGAAAGGGGAGAAGCAGTGAGCAGCCCTGATCCTCAGGTGTTGCTTTCTTCTCTCATTTTACAGTAACACGGGTCCAGAGATGGACAGGGCAATGCACCAGATAAGCTGGGGCATTTTATGCCAGGAAGTAAGAACATGTAAGAAAGTGAGAAAAGAAGCAACAAAACACACCAGACAAGGGCACCAACATGAAAGTGCTCCCAGGGCCTGTAGGTGGAACAACTCCAAAACAAAATAAGGAACAGTGATATTGAACCATAAGCTATAAAACAGAATAATTATCCATCAAGCAGACCAAAATAAATAATAAATGAGTAAATACATGGGGATAAATCAGCTTTCCTTGCAGATGAATTCCTTGTACAAATAGGAAGAATCTACAAAATCGTTACACTACCACCTACAGATGCTGAATCGGTGAGTAAAACTTTCAACAGAAACAGGATATTTAGGTAGTCTCAAAATACCGCTCTCAAACATTTAGTAATTACAAAGGACAGATCATAGCTTTATAACTGGAGATTACTGAAAGACTCTACTTCAGTCAGGTGGTTGAGGTTCACTTTTTGAGTAATGTCTTTTGACATCATTGTATTCACTAGTATAAAACATTGAGGAGGATATTGCTTCTATGCAGTCTAACCATGAGGAAACAAAAGCCAAGCAGGAACTGAGGGAGATTATGCAGAATATCTCCTTAGATACCTTCAAAAGTCAGGGTAACGGAAGACCAGTAAAGACAGTTCCAGAATGGAGTCACCTAAAAGAACAAGAGAGAAAATAGCAGGTGATGTCCCTGGTTGTACCATTGCACAGAAAGAGAGATTACTGGAACAACTGGCCAAAGCCAAGTAACTTCTATGATTTAATTTGGAGTATGGTCCTGAAGTTAATTCCTTAGCTATGGTAAGTATTCCATCATCTTGCAAAATGGTAACATAGGAGGGAGGTGGGGGAAGGGAATGCCGGACATCTCTACATTATTTTTGTGGCTTTCTGTAAGCTGAAAATCATACCATAATGAAAAGTTTTAAATGTTCTTCATGTACATGGATGTATTTTTGTCTGACATATTAACAGTAATTGAATTTAAGTAAGATGCATTGGATTCTACTTTTCATTGGTGCACTGCCCTTTCTGAGCAATATTTTTAAACATCCAGAATAAATTGGAATGAGCAATGTGTTCTTTCCCACTGTCACTACAATCTCTGTGAGAGTAATAGATTAGTGTTCCCATTCCCCCTCATTGCTAATGCTGTCCTGCTCTGGAACATCTGAAGCCCAATGCATCAAATTCCCCCAATGCTTCATATCTGGAATGTTAAAAACCAAGCACGTTGCTCCTTTGACCTTCTCATTGATCAAGATGCCTTTGGATGGCATTTGCATTCTAGTTGGTTACATTCTACAAAATGTGACACTTTAAAGGTGTAGACAATAAAAATACTTGAATATTAACTGTAGCTGTTGCCAAATTATATTACTTTTATTTTTCTACAATTCTTTGGATATGCAGCTATAACATATGGATACGAATACTTAAAATGTTTAGGGAATACCTTAAATGAGCAATAAAACATGCGATACACCCATCTTCCACATATTTTGGGCAGTTTACTCATTGCAAGCTTTTAAGGAGTTAATTTGACCTGGATACCATGAGCAGTATGGATGGGAATATGTCCAAAGCATCCTGATTTAACAAGCTCTCTAGAAACTAGTTAAGAAGAGACACCTTTAAATATGGACAAATGGTTTTATAACAAGCTCAGTTGGGATACATCGTGTGTGGGAAACACTGAAGTATATGGGACTCCTTCTATATTATGAAATTGCCCGCTGGGGCCTGAAGAACCCTGTGCTGTGTGTGTGACTTTTCACTAGTTTGCTCAGGTACTCATTTTTGGATATCCAGTATCCAGCTGGCACTGTCATAAGTTCTGAGGTTTGAGGGATGTGCACGACCTGTCTTCATAGAGTTTGTGACTTTGGAGGGATAACAATTGCACAAAGAATCACAGGTATGGGGGAGGCTGGTGAGAGAGGAGGGCACAGGTCCTGGGAAGCACAGAGGAGCTCAGGGTGAGTCTGAGCTGTGCGGTTTCTGTGAGGTGCACAGGGTCGGAGCACAGCCTGCTGGGGACCAGACACAGCCTCCGGGGTCCATAGAACGTAGGCGTCCTTCCTCAGGGAGTCTCACACTGCGCTAAGAAAGTGTCCTTGTGGAACGACAGCCCTGGGATGTGGGAAGAGGGATCTTCCCAGTGCTTGTCCCATGGTGAAGGCTGCCGTGCAGGGAGGACCAGGCAAGAGTTGGACAGAGATCCGGTCCAGTTGTTCCTGAGTCCCGGTGATTTTCCCGCACTTCTTGCGGTTAGGTTAGGTAAGTTAACTTTTTGTGAAATACTTGAGATTCTCCAGTGATTTCTCAACAAATTGACCTTTTTGCTGCAGTCTTGTCCAGTTGGGTTATTGGCCCTTTAAACAAAGAGCACATTGAATAGTTTGCTGCTCATAGGGAATGATTTGTTTCTAGAATACATTTTACTTCTTCTATTGTCTTTGTTGCTATGCCTTTTAAAATCATATTTGGTAACTAACTGGCTAACTATGTGCATCCTTTAAGTAGGAAAATCTAACTAGAGTTAATATATATCTTTTCCCACTTGCAGCCTGATATTTCACATTCACAGTAGCACGCCCTTCATTTACCTGTCCCATCTGCCTCAGGACTGTGGCCTAGTTCTTACTTTGCTTTCCTTTCCAGTGCCATAGTTTGATGCTGCCACAGTAAGTCGCAGCTTCCTCAGGCAGCTTAGAGCTCTGCCAACAGATGACTTCAGTGGCCCAGTTTTAATTTTCTAGATGGAAGAAAAGATTTAATTGCATCAGATGCTCTGTCAGTGGTTGATTTGGGGTCTGTGCATATTTTGATTTGCAGTAATTTTGTTTTCTAGATTCTTTACAACCAAGCTAAAAAAGCTCTTGGAATAAGGTTGGAAAGCTTCACTTTCTTGTCAATCGATCATCATAATTAGAGTGTCTAATTCCCTGTCCAAATCCAAACCTTGGGTGGTTTCTCATTTGTGACAGAAGAAACAGTGCCGAGGTTCTACAGCCAAGATGACAGAGCAGAAACTGCCCTGCAGGTGGTAATGGATTGCATCTCAGCCACCCTAAAATCTTTGTAACTTTCCAATATATGTCTTACTCCAGTAAAAAGATTTATGGTGATTACTTCAGCTTTTCATACAGAAAAACAGGAAGAAAATATTCACCTGCAGAATCCAGAAGGAAGTTTCCTTGGCAGCCAGGTAAGGATTAAGAAAAGAGACTCGATTTTGATGAGCTATTTTAAATGCCCTTTGTTAAGGGCAAGGTTTGACATTAATCCGTAACAGTGTCTAATGAGACACTGTTCTCTCCATCAATTCCTATATCATAACTCTTAATCATTTTGCACAATGTCTATTTAATTCCTTATTTACCTCACATAAATAACACAGAAACTTTAAGGTTGAATATAAGCAAGTGAGACAAATTTAATACATATTTGGCCAATTATCATAAAATTTAAAATGTTTCTGGTCTAAAAATCAATTGTAAAAAGAATGCCAAATAAAAATGGGTTAGGTTTTATCACCTAACAAAGCATTGCTTATTAAACCACAGTGAAACAGTTTTTTACCCATCCAGATGACCGGAGTTGACTTTTGACCACAGCTGTCTGTAACACATTGTTGTGTCTCAGGCTGGGTTACAAATACCCAGAAGGAGGAGGCTTCCAGGGTGAGACTTGGGTTCCCAAGAGGGAGAGCAGGTCTGGCCTGGGATTTGGTCCTCCCAGATGGGGTGCTTGTCCCACACCTCGCTGATGCCTCTGCAAGCAGCAGCACAGGAAAGCCCGTCTGTAGAATGAAGTTTCCTGGAACATAACCTACCCTAGATCTACTCTCATAAAGCTTAGACTAAGGCTTCAGCACAATGTCTATGAGGAACCGAATTAGTCCTGAGTAGCTTGGGGGATATCTTGAGTTTTGTATAGATTCACACTAAAAAAGTATAAAGCTATGTTTACACAAATTCAGAGTAATCAACCAGTAGGTAAAATGCCACTTAAAAAAGATTCAAGATGCTCAAAGACAGATAGCTGAATGCAAGGTTTCTACAATGTCCAGTGTTAAAAGACAAAAACACACATATATAGAAAATCTAAATCATGGTCAAGCAAATACAGGCAGTCAATAGAAAACTCACATAAAGTGGTCCCAAAATAGCACTCAGTAGACCACATATTGTCTCATTTTCTCACTTTCTTCTTTTCCCTATTTTATTTATTTTATTTTATATTTTGTGGTACTGAGGATTGAACCCTGGGTCCTTTACACTGAGCTACCTCCCCAGCCCTTTTTTAATTAGTTAGGATTTTTTTTTAAATCTGGAGACAGTGTCATGCTAAGTTGCTATGTTACTGTGGACTCCTGAATGTTACTGGAAATCTCTGTAGTAGGCTCCAGTCTCCTGCTCAGTGTACAATGCAAGCCTGAGGAAAAAACTAAAAGATAGAACTAAGAAAGTCAGAGAGTGAGACACCAGGATGACCAGTGCTGGTGCAACTGACAAAGGGACTGACCAGTCCAAGCCACTGCTTTTTATTAGTAATCTACTGGGGTAAGGGCAAGCTATGTGCAAAGGCAGGACTGTGTGTGAGGATGCACAGTCATGCAGTTTCTATGGAAATTAATGTAAGCAAGGCTCATAAAAGACAAGACAAAGCATTCTTGATTTATGAACAGAATAGACAAAACATATGGTTTAGAACACTGTCCTCCTAGCAAGAAGATTTTAGTTGTGGGAACAGAATTTGGGTGTGAGTTACTCTGACCCCAGCACATAGGCTTCAGTCAGACTCACTTCTGTTAATGAGCCAATTGTGGGTTAACTCTTTATAGCCTGCACTGCTTGCAGCCTGCTTTGGGCATATTCAATATTGCTGTCTCCCACACTATGTTGCTCCAGGTGGGCTTGAACTTTGATGCTCCTGCCTCAGCCTTCACACTGTAATGTTTGGATCACAGTGTGGGCCCCCGGGCCTGGCTCTTCCCTCATTTTAACCTTTGTATGATCATCCCTCGCACATCCCTTCAACTCCTTCAGTCTCTGGACTTAGTCGAGGACGCTACGAGTCCTTTTCATTTTACTTTGTGTTGATGTGGTGCAAGTTGTCACTACTGCAAGTGAGTTTCCTCCTTCAGTGTGGCTGGAGGAAGAGAACTGGGTGCAGTGTTCTGTCCACTGTATGTGGCTGGGGCTCCGTGCCATTTTCATTTTCTTCTTTCTAGACAGGAATTCTGACCCTCGGCCAGGCATGCTGCACCCATGCTCATTCCCTGCTGGTGACCTTGCTTCATTTTCCTCAAGAAAAGAGGTGCATCAGAGGACGTGCCATGCTCCACTCCAGCTCTGTGCCACCTTCACTGTCACACTGGGGCCTGAGGCTCCCAGAGTGTGAGAATCTGGCTCCTGGCCAAACCATAGCCTCCATGGAGTCAGATCTCGTTCCTTCAACTCAAAGATGTTTTCCTAGAACCCTCCAACACACACGTAATCTATTTTTCTCTGTCTCTGGGTCATTTCTATCCATTTCCACCTTATTTTTCTTGTGTTCAAAACGATCTCTCCTATTAGCCTCTTCCCCTCGGTGACTTCTCCAGTTCTCTGCTCCCCTTTAGGGTAAAATCCTTGAATTAATCAATCACAAATGCTCATTGCGTTCAAAATACCTTCTCTTGTTCTCTCCTAAACCTCCTTTGATAAGTTTTTCATTTACATCAAAACAGAATCTGTTAATGTTGTGCTCTGCAAAGAGCAAAGACTTTGTAATGTTGAATCTAGAGTTGAGCTTTCACTCTTGCATTATCTGAAATATCACCTGTTTGAAAAACTGTGTCATTCTCTTGACCTTGAAGCACTTCCCGCAGCTGCTTTCCAAGGTCCCTGAGCTCTGGCTCTGCCTCTGTTCCCTCTGTGTTCTGTGCTCTGGGCCCAGACATCTCCATGCCCCCTCTCATCTGCTGCCTGTACCAGCTGGACTCTGCCTTATCCTCAAGACTCCCTGCAAATGTTCCATGGAGGTGGACATGCCCGGGTGGGGCACTGCATCTTCCTCCTGCAGCACCCCTCACATGGGCACGATGCCAGCCCTGCTCTGAGGTGCTTCAGCCACACGTGGATGGCACCCTGGCCAACCCACTCTCATGTCCCCACATCCAGCCTGTCAGTGGCAGAATACTTGTGTTTCAAAGTGGACTCTGAATGGGAGGCTGTGGTTTGTTGTAATCAGGCCCACTGCCGCCATCAGGTCTAAGTCTCCTGCACTCATCTGAGGTGGTGAGACATCTGGGGCCACCTCTTCCAAGGAGACATCTGAGCTGTCATCCTCCACAGAGCTGTCTCCAGCCTCTGCTTGCTGCTGTGGGTTCGGTCTCAGTCACTGCCCTGCTCCTGGGTCTCATGAGCTCCCCAGCACCAGGTCCTTGTCCTCACCTGGTCACACTGAGTCTACACCTGCTGTCCACCTGCAGGTCCTCTCCAAACCTCACAGCTGCGGATAAGTGCAGGGCTTCGTGCCATCGTCTTTAGTCTGTGACCTCACCTCCCCAAGAGGGCCTCGTAAATGCTGCTCAGAACGGCAATGCCTCCAGCCTCGCGCTGCTTGT
Organism: Heterocephalus glaber; assembly: GCF_000247695.1. Next base: position 33,766,133 of record NW_004624739.1, on the reverse strand, counting down.
GCTGCGATTCATTTCACTACACGGTGATTGTTACCTTCTGATACACTGCAGTGATAGTTACATTTGTCTGTCTTTACAGAAAATGTATGCTTTGTAAGTAGGTAGATTTTCTTACCTGTCTTTGCTCTGTCTGCACATAGTTCAGTTCTTGGCACAATGAAGGTGCATGAGATTTACCTTGTGAAGATTAACTTTCTCCTTTTTAGAGGCGCTGTTCTTCCCTTGTTTCTTCTTTGCCTTTTCCTTCCTCTTCTTCTTTTTTTATTCTACAAGCATTTTAAGTAGATCACCTAGAATGAGTTTTGAATGGTTCAAATTAATGCCTTTATAGTTCATAGATTATCTGACATCTGTTACCTTTTCCACTTTTTTCTACATCATGCCTCATTTTTTAATTGGTTTCTAGAGTTAAGCATTTAGGTTGCAGAAATTTAGAAAAAAAAAACAAAAACCAAAACAAATTCTATGACATTGCTCCCTCAACCCTGAGCTATCTATTTGTCTGCAGTTTGAAGCTCCATTGACATTTGGCTGTTTTTATTTTTTCTCTCTCTAGTCAAAGAAGTTTTTCTGCGAGCCTAAGCACTATAGCAGTTATCTTTAATAGAGACAGAGGCACATTTGCCCTGGCAGGAAAATTTAGAAAGGTCTAGAGACACTGTTGATTGTAGCGTCTGCTGTGAGCTCTATCATTAAAGTGGAGGCAGGTCATGGATGCTGTTGACTCCCTTCTGATGCTCGAGGTGACTTTCACAACAAAGGCTTTCTGGCTCAAAATGTCAGTAGTGTCAAGGTCAAAAAGTCTATAAAATCAGTATCTAAAACTTGGACGAGCCAAAAATAATCCTGTAACCATTCATTTTTAAGGTACATACCACTTACCAACTAAATAAGAATTCATTGGGCTACAGATTATGCATTTGCATTGCTATGGTGTCCTGATTCAAATAGTTTAGAAGGAATAACACACATTGGAATTGAGAACTTCAGCAAAATCATGCTATTTTTGGAAGGAATCCTATTTTGATTTGGTCATTCCTGTGATTTAGTAGGTAAGAGCTGTTTTAAAGTAATGAATCACAATTGCTGAGATAAAGTCATTTTATCCCACAATATTTCAGTCAAGCTTTGTGCTCTTTCTAAAGCTTTTTAGACCTAGATATCCACATTCTGAAAATACCATTAGCCTGCACCACATCAGACCTTAAATGTCCAGGAAACCAGTTTGTCAGCTTTGTACCATGCATGACCAGCTGCAGTCCCTTGTGCAGACTTGTGTCAGTACCTGAATCTTAGAAACAATATTTAATTACCCTTTCTGAAGTAGATTTAGAAAGATGCTTTATCTATTACCCTTTCAATCACTTGTCATGGCCCCTTTCCTTCTCGCAATCCATTCCTACCTCACTGGCTGTTTTTGTGCTGTTCAGGTCAGCAAAATAGGAGGGGTCACAGCCCTGGCCAGCACTGTGGCCCTGTCCCAGGACGCGGCAGAGACCCCAGCTGTGTTCTTGGTGCGGGTCTCACCTTCTGACCCCCTTTCTCGGGCCACACACAACTCTGAAGTTCATTATATTCCGCATCCACTTGCTTTAAATTCTGTAGTTGAATCAGATTGTCTGAAAAACATTTGGCTCAGCACTATTTGCTTGAGATATTTCAAGAAAGGTGATTTGCCATATATAATCTTCTCATACTTATTTCTTCTATTCTGCATAACTATTATTCCAGTATTCATATTTTTTGTAATTGCCACAATCCAAAGCATAATGATAATATTTTATGTAGCACTCATTGTGTGTCAGATAGTACTTTCATTTGCCTTCCACAATGATTTCACTTATTATGAGGAAATGTAATGCATAGGCTTTTATCCCCAATTTGCTTATCAGGAAAAGAAAGAGATTTTCTTAATTTGCCAATATTAGACAAACAGTCAATGGCTAAACTTGATTTTGAATTTAGATCTTTTTTGCACACAGAATACATGTTATATAAATGTGAGTATCTAATTTATCACTGGACACTTGAAAAACTCTACAAAATAAATTTAATAAGCTCACAAAAATATATTTATAAAACTCCAAATGTATTTCTATGCCTGCAAGGAAACCTATATTGCTGTCTGCTAGTAAGCTACGGTTTTGTGTACCATCCCTCTGAGAGGACAAATGTTCCCTTATAAGAAGGCCCTACTTCTACTGCTAAGCATAGCTTCAGATAAGATACATTAATGATCCTTAAATTTCTGAAAACATTAAATTATGACTATTATTCAATTTCTTGTTATAGATTTTAATTACAAATAATTAGAAGCTGTTATTTTTGCTTCAATGTTGACCTGAATTATTCTGGTGCTAATGCAAGGAGTCAGTATGTACAACATCCATTATTCCCTCATTGAGTTCCAACTCATTGAAGGAGTAGTTATAAATATTATAGCAAAAATATCAGGTTTATGCCTGCAGGAGTCAAATTATTGATGGGGTTCATTCTGCAGTGAACTAACTCAGGTCCTCTCACCGAACTGCAACCTCTCCTACAAGTTGGACCTTGCAGTCTAGAGCAGCAATATTCACCATTTACGTGTATTTAGGTTAGTTTGGAAAATTCTTGCAGATGCTTAGCATTGCAAATACGTCTTACAGATCCCTCTTCTCCTACTCATTTTAAGTGATTGGTAGTAATTGTACATGGCGCTGGACAATACACCAATGATTGTAAATGGTTAAATATATAAGAATAGCAACTGTAAGTATGCACGTTGGAAATGCACTGTGTAGATTTTAGAAGTCCATCTGATAAGCCTATCTCGTGTTCCCAAAACATGCCAGGTGACAAGTTCCATCCTAGGAGGACGCTGAACAAGCTAGGATCTCAGTTCTTGTACCAGAAAAGACAGCGATGAGATGGGACCATGGGGACGAGCAGGGGTCAGTAACACAGGGAGTGCGGTTTATGACTCTGCGAAGTTAAACCCGAGCTGCACCAGCTGCACACAGCGAGAAAGGTGAATTTTGCCTGTGGAGATCAAAGGGAAGATTAGAGGGTGGATACGTTTACCGAGGCCCAGAGGGGCAGAGACAGCCCACGGGTGCTCCAGGAGTACGGAAAAATAAACAGTTTGCAGCGCTGGCAGAGGCGATGCTCCTGGGGGAAACTCGACCTACCAGCAGGCACAGGTGGGCTCATAATTTCTTCCCTTGTATCCTCGCATCTGTTTGTGTTCTTCAGATATCTCTGCCACTTTGCCAAGGCGTTATTATAATTTTGTCTCTGCTTGTTTATATTGCTATTATTTTTATTATTTTTAGGAATACTTTCAGTGACATTCCTTGGAAATATCAGACCAGATGGCAATAACATAAACCTTAGAAAATATTATTACAACTAATAGTTTATGCTGTTTAGAAAATTAAAACATTTTATGTAATATCTCATTTAATCTTCACAACATTCCTTGAAATAGCATTTTTTGTAAAAATACTTGGAAATACATAACCGAGACTCATTGTTAAACCAAATTATTTTGTGAGATAATTGATACTTGCATGTGTTAAATTTAAACCCTAAAATGTAATTAAAAATTTACCAACAAAGAAAAGCCCAGATCCTGATGGCTTCACTGCTGCATTTTATAAGACATTTAGAGAAAAGAAAATTTAAACCCTAAGTCTCATATAATTTTCCAATTGAAAGAAATAAACTTTCATTAAAACAAAATGCCAACAGAGCTGTGGTGTTTGGCCAATGTATTTATCCCTTTATAACCTCCTGCTGTCATTAACTCACCACAATTTATAGAGTGTCAAGTTATTTCAGTTTCAATTTTTGAACTCTTTTGAACGCACTGAGGGAAAACATGGATGGAACTTAATTTTACATTTATTCTGAAAATGAGAAAATCATCTTAATTCCTGGGCTTTTAATTGATTGCAATAATGCAATGAACATTATGCATTCCAGTAACATCGGGTGCTTAGGCAACCATTTTGTGCCCAGTACCAAGAAAAGTACAAGTTTCTTAAGAGTAGGTGTGCGATTTCTTTTACTCCAGATATAATAATGGAGCTAAATTGTTTTACTTTTGGTTAAATGTTATTAAAGTATTAATATAAGTGCACTAAAACTCATTTAAAGTTTTATAACCTAATGTTTTTAGTTAAAGTCAATTTTTATCTCTTCTAACCACCAACATCTACTACTGACTATGGATTTTGGATGTGGAAGAAAAAACAATTTTATTTGTCATGTTAAATAAATTTCTGAGGGATATAATAAGTCTGATTCTCTTCCAAGCCTGAACTGTATAGTTTAATGGACATGTGTAGGTATTTCATATGAAGTACTTCAAATTCTTTTTGAAAACAAGTTTTGAATTAATATGTGATTAAATGATGAGAGGGATATCAAGTAGAAATACTGTGTATTGATACTTAAGGAGTCCTGTCTGAGGTGAGAGTCTGTCTGCTGCAGAGAGGGTAAGGAGAGTTAGTAATCACGTTGAACCTGAAATCCACCACTAGGGCAAGTGTTCAGTAAAGAACCCTTCATTATTAGAGCCTTTGTCTTAAAAATCAGGCAAGTATGAGACACTGATATGCAAACTGGAGATTTAACAAAAGTTGGGGTGATTTTAATACAGAAGATATATCTAGTATGCTGAGTGGCTGTGCGGTATATACAAGGAGAGATCGATCAGATAAGGGATTGTTCGGTAGAGAAGGATGATATGTTTGTTCATATGGTTCACTAGTACAGGTTTAGAGAGTGGAGCTGTTGTGGAGGGAAAAAAAGCAGTCCTACAAGATGGCAAGCACATTTTTAAACACAGTTTAAAGTAGGTTGTGGAATTTTAGAAATAAAATCAAGTTCATTTATGTTAAAAATAAAACTTCTCTGTTAAAATAATAGTGCTCATTACTGATCTCTCCCCTCACACACGATCACACCGGCACTGTGTGGCCGGCTCCGTCCACTGTGTCCAGACCCTGAAAGGACTGAAGTGGGGGAGCAGCTGAGCTCCTGCTGGGGCTTCCCAGGGCTTCCCTGAGGCACAGGCCACCAGGACGAATGGCCCGGTGGGGATGGACCTGGGACAGAGAGGAGAGGACCTCAGTGCGGTTCCCTGGGTGTCACAGAAGAGATGGGAGAGATGCTGGGTTTTAAGCTGGGAAGATCTGCTCTACATAGAAAAGCATGTTTTGTTTGTAGAGGAATGCATGGGTTTTGCCAAGAGCTAAATGAGAAAAAAGTGAAATGACCAGATTGGAAATACAGATCAATTGTAATTCTTCAAGAGTATAAAAGAATCTGGCTGAATGATGCTCCAGGCCGGCAGTTTTACTAGATGAGGTTTTTAATGTTTGTGGTATCGAAGATTGGCCCAGGGCCAGGTACATCCCAGGCAAGAGTACACTCAGCAGCGTTCCGCACCCACAGGAAAGTGTGGCGAGATCCTGCGTGATTCCTGTCAAAGCCCCGGAAGTGTGGCCCCTCTGGTCTTGGGTGAGATGCCCGTGGGGATGTGCTTTTCCTGAGACACACGCGTCCAGGTTTGCGTGCAGCACCTGAGCAGAAACAGCTGTTGTTCACCGACTGGCGAGAGTCTGGGACAGCTCCTCACGGCGGCCTGGAAGCCCGAGCAGATGCAGGAGCCACTGAGGAGCAGACCCTGCAGCTCCTCTGGGGAAACCACGTGGTCACGTGAGCCGAGGCGTCTGGACCCAAAGAGAATTTTCCAGGCTCCACAGGGTCCGGGGCGAGACTGCAGCGTGTGGGGACATTTTTGCAGGCACTCACAAAAAGTGTTAAATAAAATGCTCCTTACCATGTAAATGTGAATATTATAGTGGGTTACTAAGTAACTATTTAAAATTTTATATTTTGGCAAGAAATTGTAATTAAAATAATTAAAGTATGCTCATAAGTAAAATTACATTTTAAAATATGTAAATCATATATATATTCGGTTAAATTCCAAAATGAAAATTATTACTTCTGCAAGTTTAGCAGAGTTATGAACATTGTTTTATAATGTTTTTCAATGTTTTCAATTTACCTGTTGTAAACAAAATTGCGTATATCACAAAACATTTCTTCAAGAGATACAATAAAATTAATAGGATTCTGTTGCAAAACTTCTTTTTCCTTCTCTCAGTGCAGTGCATTTCTTAGAAGGAAAATGCTTTACGTTCAGCATTCAAATATTAAACAATCCAGTGACCTAATAAATAGGCTCACTTGAAAAGATCTTGTACCTAGTGATGTACAGTGTTCTGCCTGGGACTGAAGTGTAGAGCTCCCGCCTTTATCATGCCGTAACAGAGCTACGTATTTATTGTAAACATTTATACATTCCACTGCAATCCACTGCATCAGTGGATCTGGACACGTGCTGCTCGGCAGCAGCAGCATCTTCCCAGGAACATGTTGGGAAAGTAACAGACCCAAGCAGCTCCACGAGTCAGAAGCGCTAGGACTGGCCCAGCACTGTGTGTGAAAAAGCTCAGCAGTTGACTCAGACACGTTTGAGAGACGCCCCTTTGCAGCCTGCAGGTGAGCTTCAGCCACATCCAATGCTCTAAACACAGAGATTCCTTCTAGCACCTGACGCCTTATCTCAGATGCCATCTAGAATCTCACGTTTTATTGTTCCTTGCTTCTCCAAAACTTCTGGTAAGATAAACTGATATTTCCAATAAAAAATTATTTATTTTGTCAGAGAGGCAATGTGCTTTAAAAATTCTTCTTTTAAAGAATGTATTCATTTTTTCTTGGTATCAGAGAAATGAGAGCATTCAAAGACATAAATATTGACACAAAGAAGATGTAAATGTAGGAGTCCAAATGAAACATCAATTTGCAAATAGGTATGAAGAGAGAGCATGTCAGGATACATAATACAAATTGCACCTATAAAATGCAAAATTCTAGAGCTTTGATAAAGTCCTGTACATTAATGTCAATGAATTGTGAACTGAAGATAGGGATCAGGCCCAGGTCTGTTAGGCCCATCTCAGTTAAGCTCATCTGCAATCCTTTTAGGAAATTGACAGAAGAAAGTAATGAATAAATAAATGAAATTTAAATTCTGAGCTAAGCTAATCAGGTTAACAGAAAAGTCAGAAAGTAAGCTGCAGCATGTGACCAAATGATGTAGGTAAGAGGCAGGAAGTGGCCAGGGTCCGTCTGGTGGGGAAGGCGCAGATCCCAGTTGAAGGAGCTCTCATGTGTTGTTGGAGCTGATCTCTCTGCACCAGAAAACTCCCAGGACCTGTTGGCTTTGTTTGGCTTTAGAGAGTCAACCCTTGGAGAAGTTTTCCTCCGTGACTCACAGCAGAGAGCAGAAAGTAATGTGCAGTCATAATCTCTTGGCAACACAAGCAAACAACACAACTGTTCAAACACATACACACACACACACACACACACACACACACCCCTGTATTCTTACAGTGAATATTAAGTTTCAGAAGTCGTTCCAATTGTGTTAGTGGCTTTTCTCATGGATGGGACAAAATAGAGATACTGAGAGTAAAGGCAAGAGAGAATGATCTTGACTGGGTTTGCATAGTCCACAGTCAGGTGGCTCCAAGGCGAGGAGGTGGTGGAGGAAGGAGCTGTCCAGTCCTGGTGGCCTGGAAGGGTGGATTAAAGAGAAAGCCTTCCGGCCACGCCCACAGCAGCTGTCTCCTCTGACCAGGCCCGGCTCCTGAGAGTAGGTCAGCTCTGGGGCCTGAGATTCAGCTTCCCAATGTCCCCCCCACCTGGGATCTCATGAAGCTTTGGGGCACTTGGAGAAATAACCAGAGCACCACGTGTGTTTTCTTTTCCACAGAACGCCGAGTCTTCTTTGTGGCTCAGTTAGTTAAGCTTTCTGCTAATGAAACCACAGTCAGGACTTGGATCTCTGATTCAGGGAGCCTTTCCTTTCCAGAGATTGCTCCTCCCTGAGAAGCTGACTTACACAGTGTGTGCTATTATTTCTCACAAAGGGCACAAGTGAATGTGGAGGTTCAAAAAGGCACTTATTAAAACAAATCAAAATGTGTGTCTTGCCCTTAACTCTAGCTCAGCTGAGCTGTGCTCAGTGAAGTGTTCAGACACTCGGGCCTTCTGCTAGCAGGCTGCACACGGAGTTCTCCCTTCCCCATCATACCCCGTCACCCAGCCACTCGTCTGGTCCAGTGCTGAGACACACTGTCCTCCTAAAACCCCATTCCCTCGGCAGCGATGGCCCTGTGTGTGTGACAATCGCTGGCATCTGCATTGGATTCATGCCTCTGACATTCACTGCTTTTGACACAGTCACTGGGAACTGAAGAGCAAATGATCTTTATAAAAAAGAAATCCTTCTTGAGTGGAGAAACAAAAGCACAAAGAGAGGATAAGGTGCTGTAATTGTCATTTACTGTCCACTGTCACAATTTTTTTATACTTCTGCACTGATTTGCCCAGATATACAAGAAGCTGGTGCTAACAATAAAGACCTCAGGGAAGAGAAACTATGACCTTTTGCTGAAGTTCAGAGTAGGCATAGAACAGTTAACCAGATTTTTCTTTTTTCTTTTAAGAGAATAAAGATCGTTCATCTTCACTCTCTTTCTATTTAATATCCCTGAGGCCTGATCTCTTAGTGAACATATTCAGTAATTTATCCCTTCACATCAACTCTTTAGAAACATAATGCCATGGATGTAGTTGATTTATTTTGTCAATATTATTAATCATTTGTAATATCAGTATAATCTGTTCTTTGTAGAGCAGCAAAAATGATTCTTTTGAAGTATTAAGTTGTACTCAGAATTCTCTGATTGACTCAGTTTTATCAGGGTAAAGGTCACTTACAAATATGGCCTGGACAATTTCTATTCTTTTCCTGAGAACTTATCTTCACCTCACTTTCCTTTATTCACTTCTTATCAGGAATATACTATGATTATTTGGTAATAGGAATATTTGCCTTTTTATGAGCTCTTTCCAATAAAAAATGTTAAATATTATGACTTTATTTGTAAAAATTAGATATAAGCAGTGTCTTAGTTACTATCTCATTCCTTGGACAAAATATACAATAGCACAAGTTAATGGAGAAAAGGTTTATTTTGACTCACAGTGTGTAGAGGTTTCAGTCCATAGCAGGCTGGCTCCAAGGTCATGCTGGAAGAAGTGAGGGATCAAAGAAGGAGGAGGGCTACATACACAGCCTTCTAGGCCACACCCACAGTGCCCCACCTGCTCCCACCAGGTTCACCTCCCAGCATCACACTCAGCTATAAAACCATCACAGGGCTCCTCCAGCATCACCACCCTTGATCCAGCCACCTCCCAAAAGCTCTACCTAAAAGTGCTGAGGCTTTGAGGGCACATCTAGATGTAAACCATAGCAGCCAGGCTAAATTTATTATTGAATATTCTTTATTAGTACACTAATTTTTCTTCTGATTTTAAATAAATTAAGATGTAAATCTTTTGTGGTCCACTAACAGTATGGAGGGCCCAAGGTACTATAGAGCCCAGTGGCTAGGTGGGCTCTGCTTCTTTGCTCTCCAAAGATGCACTTTATAGCTGGTAAATATCTGGAGTGGTTGTTTCTACAGATTACCCCTCCCAGAGGCCTTTCTCGACTTCACTATAAAAACATGTTGTGACTTCAGAATTCCTTATTTCCCTCACCTTTATTTCTCTGCATTACACTTTTGACTTCATATTTTAGAAGGGCCTAACATATTGTCTTCACGGATTTTACTTCATTATTGATTGTGTCCTCAAATAATGAGTGCTATGTGATAGCAGGAAAGTTGTGCATGTGGCCAGTTGGTTTTCCTGGAGTAGCCACAAATGTAACTTTAAATAAAGGAAGCAGGTCATGAACACTTAATAAATATGTAGTCTGCTGAATTGAATGCAACTAGAAAATAGTGTGGGAGTTTCTTAAAAAGCTACATGGGTGCTTATCATGGTAACAATGTTCTCTTTCGGTATTTTTATAAATAAAATTGTGCTCCTAATTTCATTTGGCTAATATAGAAATACAATTGATATTTTTGTGTATTGATACTTATCCTCTAACTACTACACCAATCTGAGTTCTAATTTTTAATCCTTTTCAGAAGTTCCTTTATATGAGATCACTGCATCTGCAAACAGAAATATGTTTTTCTTTCTTTACAATCTGAGGACTTCTATTTTTTTCATTTTTATGAATTGCCCTGCCCAGTGTACTCAGTTGAATTGAAGGGCCGATAAAAGATATACTTGTCCTATTCTTAACCTTTGGGAAAAAGTAACATCAGCTTAGCCCTTAGCTATCTGTGGTTTTTGTAAGGGTTATTTATTATGTCAAGAAAATTTCCATTTATTCTCAGTCCTTTGAATATATTTATTATTTAAAAGTTTGATTTTTCAAATGTTAATTTTCTAAATCTATTTATATAATATGCAGATTTGTCTTTTAATGATGTGATGTATTATACTGACTCATGTTCATATGTTAAACTAACTGAATTTCTGTGAAAATTTCTACTTTGTTATATTGTTCAATCTTTTTTATATTCTGTAAATTTGGTTTCTCAACCTTGTGTTGAAAATTTGGGGTCTGACAGGTTTTAGTTTGCAGCTTTTTTTCTTGTGATCTATTTGATTTAGGTATTGGAATATACACTGACTTCTTAGAATTCAAGCAGAAGTGTTTCCTTTTCTATTTTTTAGAAAAGTTTGAGATGTCTTGCTATTAATTCCACTTTAACGTGAGGTTGGGTTTACTGATGAAACTAACTGTGCTTAAGCTTTCATTTGCCAGCAGACTTTTATTTACTAACCCAATTGCTTTACTTGGAAGGCTTCTCAGGTTGTCTATTTTTCCTGGAATCAGGTTTTGCAGTCTGTGCCTTTCAAGGACTTTGTTCATTTCACCTATGTTCACTAACTTGTTTTACAGTTTTCACAGAATATTTTTTCTATTATACTTCTCTTTGTTTCTATAACATTATTAATGAGATCTCTTCTTTCATTTCTGATTTTAGTAATTTGGATATTTTCAGCATCATTTTTTGCTTGGCCAGACTAGCCAAACATTTGTCAACTTATTAGTCTTCTCAAAGAAATAACTTGGTTTTGTTGATTTTCTCTATTATACTGGAGAATTTTCTATATTATTTTAGGTAAGCAGAGATATAGATTCAAAAATGGAAGTATTTTTTCTAAAGGAAGGAAAATAGCATCATGAAAGAATAGAACTTTCTAACCTTTGCAATATGGCTTCTCATCTATAGGTTAATACTTAATGATTCAGCTATCTTAGCAAGTTTCTTGGCTGCTGTGAATCCCAGTTTCCTCCTCTGAAAAAGAGTATAATTCATGTCCTATATATAGTGTTCTAATATAATCAAGGAATGAATATATATTTACATATAAAATCAAGGAATTTTATATATAATATTTATACATAAAATCAAGGAATATATATTCACATATATGCATAAAATCTCAACATAGTTCCTGGGGCAAATGACTTTTCAACATATTTTATAAAGTATTTATATCAGCAAATGCACTTTACCTGTTATAAGGACAGGAAGAAATAAAAAACCAAAGTTGTCCACATGGGAGTTCATCTCTGTTGGAGACGGGGCCTTTAAGGGACGTATACAGAAGAGAATAATCTGGTAATTAGAGAGACAGTCGTATTCCACAAAGAGAACTAAGTAAATACATTGAATGTGATAATTTATTTGCTCGTATAATCTGGAACTCTGTATGTACTAGTATTTTCATAACATGATGAAGGACAAAAGTTATATCTGATTCCTTTTTTAGAAGGAGTTTCATGAAATTAGTAAAAAAAATAAAAAGACCCAAACAGACTTCCCTCTTCAATGAATACTGAAAAAGAAATCCTTCATTATTTGATTTATTTGTTCTCTTGGATAAAAATTATTTATCTTTGATAAATTAACCACAAAAGCATTCCATGTTCTTCTTTATTTTAATGCTTCAGAATATCAAATGCAATAAAGACAGCTGGAAACATTAGAAAGTGTTAAGGAGATTAAGTACTCAAACTGTGTGGGCACCGCACTGCAGAGAAATAGATCTGATTTCTCACCACCTCATATTTTAAAAGGTAATCTGTTGTGGAAAATTGTTTTAATAGAACTAAAAAATGAAAGAAAAGAACATTGCTCTTAAAAGCTATTTTAATTGAATATGGGACATCTTCTCTGAAATCTGACCCCCTCCCCAAACTGGTAACTTCTGTGACACTCCAAGTGGTGAGGAAGTCAGGTGCAGTGGGAGAGAGAGAATGACTGTAATCTAAGACATTTACTTATTTTAGACTAAATTATGAAGGACAATAACTTTACTAGGATATGTCATTTGGAGCATTTTATTACTATAAAAATCCACACAAAACCTTACTGATTATGAATTGCAGATGTAGAAAATCGCATGATATTAAATAATGAAATATTATAGAAGTAGAACTTCAAAGTGCACTGTCTGACTTATTGAACTCCAGGCCTCAGCTACATTCTGAAATGGATGATTTCATTTTAGGACCCAAATGAATACTTACATAATTAAATCAGGCTTCATTTAATTAATTTTGTATTCTAATAAAAGAGTTGTCAGCTTCTTAAATGAAAATACTTTGTTAATGTGGGAATTAAAGAAGAATCATGTAATTAAAGTAGGAAATACTTTGAACTTCAGTAGCACACCATGTTCTACAGTTATGAGGATTACCTTTTTAAAATAAAAATACCACAGCAAAAATCTAATTTGATTGAGTAACACCTAATATGTAAGTGTGTAATTGCATTTTACTAGAATCATAGGTTTTCTCTTTTAAAATGTATATTTACACAAATTATATCATTTATTCTTTTTATTCACATTTAAATAAATGTACTGTAAGTAATGTTAGTCCATCCTTCTAATGCCTTTTTATGGCATTTAATATCAATATAAGCATAAGCTCTGACTTCGCACATATAGCATTTTCTTTTATTTCTTATAAAATATGTATATACAGTATGTGTAGAGGTGTGGGAACCCAGTTCTTCTAAAGCGAGATGCACTGGGAGCCTGAGAATAAAAACAGCAGCATGGGGCTTCACGTGCCCTGAAGGACTGAGGTGGTGACTTCCTTTGGTTTTGTTCACCTTGTGCTCAGGGAGAATGCTATTTAATTCTGCTCTTTGTTTCACTGTTATTTGCAGCAACAGAAAATAAAGGTGAAATAAATTCAAAATATAACAATCAAATTAGGATGATTCAACTGGTTCCAGGTGTGGGACATCTCCTGGTGGCGATATATTTGAGGTTAGATCATAACTTGCTATTATTTCACCTTTTAGTTCGCTACCATTCACCCTGAATGATGCAGCTTGTTTTAATGTATAAATGAAGCCGAATAGCCTTTTGTGAACATTCTAAATACAATCCTCTTCTCTTACAAAAAGTAACAAGTTAAACTTTATCCTTTAAGCAATGTTTAAAGGACATTAGTCTTTGACACTAGTTATTTTAGAGAGATATTTTTAGAATGTTGGCCCAAGTCATTTTCATAATTTCTCTATCAATCAAATTTATAGCAGCTGGCTAGCACTTGTCATTTCAAGCAACAATCTCAGCAAAACAAAGGAAATAAGAAATGACTGGATGGGCAAAGACATTTCAGCCTGATAAGAACAAGATCCCAGCTGACATTCCACAGAAATAGAGAATCAGAAGATAAACTACAAGTTCACTGAAGACACATTGATGAGAAGTAGAGGAGAGGTAGTACGCTTTACAAAAGTCAGTATACAAAGTTAAAGACACAGGTCGTAATCTCGAGGCAGGATGGAATTTCCATCGTGTTGACCGTGAACACAGCAGCTGCTTGCTGGGTAACAAGTGATGGACTATGAACCTCTGAACTTTGCCTCTCACTAATTCTTAAAAATGGCTGTGAAAATGCCACTATCCATTAATAGTGTCAGCCACAATCCTACCTTCCATTTTTTTCTTAAAGTGGTAGAGACAGTGACTAATATCCAGCTGCAATCATATGTGTTACACAGGGAGCCTCTGTATCCATGGTTTCTGCATTCCTGGGTTTAAAAAAATCGGAGCTGGGGATGTAGCCCAGGGTTCAATCCCCACTACTCCACCATTCCCAAAAACTGAAATTATTACATCTAGAGTGAACAAGTACAGACATTTTTCTTTGCATTATTCTCTAAGTAATTCAATATAACAGATACTTCCATAGCATTCACCTGGTATTTCATATTATAAGCAATCTAGAGAAGATATAAAGTACAGAGAAAATGTGCACCGATTAAATGAGTGCAGTAGTATTTTACACATGAAACATGTGGATCTGAAGGTTCTGGATATTGCTGTGTGGAGCTGAGGAGTGGGTCGTAGGCACACCCTGGGACACCGAGGGATAAGCATTCAGTGTCTACTCCTTGTAGATACAAAGAGCTCAGAGTGAATTAGAGTGTACCAGGTGATTTTTCCATCCTTTTCCTCCCTCCCTTCCCTGTCCACCTTCTATTATAGATAGCTAAGTTAGACAGAAATTAGGATGCAGTCAGAGAGGGACAGGGCCCTCAAGGAAGTCAGCATAGGAAATGAAGACAGCAAGATCCTGACTTGAGGCACAAGGGGGAGACAAAATGACTAGGCCTGCAGGCCTCCCCAGAGGATAAACATCAGCTTGAGATCACACTGCAATTGGCACCACCTGGTGCAGGAAGTCCAGACAGGCATCAGCCGCCCAGGTGGGTGATCAGAGCATCTGCACCCATCCCTTTCCCAAAATGCCTTTGTTCTTTCCATGCACCCTTGCTACCTGACTTGTTGCCCTGTTGGATATTATTAGCTAAGTAGCTGCCTTGTAATCCTATAGGTTGATGGGAGTTTGACCCTCATTGCACACACACCACTTCACTGTGTAAATTTCCCCTGACAAAGGGCCTCAGTGGCCACCCGTTCAGGACCCCCCTGGAAATGTAGGAGCTCTTCTTCCCTTTATTTCCAATAAAACTCTCCTAGCTTCCCCCTTTGGTTTGTGACTTAATTCCCTGGTATTGCGAGACATGAATTGGGCATATCTGATTTCTGTAAGTTTTGGAGTTATATTTCTCCAACATCACTTCTTCTCTACCTTGTTTTACTTTTCATATTTTATATTTTGTTCTCAAATTATGGATATTAGTTCTGTGAAAGCTGTAGTCTTTGTAGTCATAAGTATGATGGGCCTCTCTGAACCAAATAATTCTAAGAAGTTTAATTTACAAATCTCTACTTAAAATGCTATCATTTTGAATATTTTTCATAGTGTCATTCAAACCACTTTTCTAGTCTGAGAGAATAACATATTCAGGGTGAATTTTTAAAGGGTCTAGAAATTAGGAATAGCACTGTCTTTTCAGTGCTATGGAAAGGGAAGGAATCAAATGGTCCATGTTTTCAAGATATGTCTCAAGCCCTAGAAAGGGACAAGGAAGAAGATCTGATCATCATTTCAGGAAAAATTTCAGAGGTCAGAAGAGAGCCAACACACTGAAAGCCCATGTCACCAGAGTGCCTGCTGTGACTGGTTGGTAGCAGGGCACTTGAGCAGCTTTCTCAGCACTGAGGCTGGTGAGATGCCAGCCTCACAACACAGGGTGTGGGGCTCAGGAAGACCTGGGTGTGACCCGGGAGAGCGGGTTTAAGGAAGAAGAAGGAGAAGAAGGAGAGGGGGAGGGGGAGGGCTACAGGACTTTTGTGCACTCATCTGTGAGGAGCCCAGGACAGCAGGGCATCAGTCAGAGTCAAGCACTAGCAACAAGAATGTAACCTTGAAAATTAAAGTGATTACATCAGATGGCACCTCAAACAGCTATGTTTTGTTAGCTATGTTCTGATAGGAGCTGTTAAGGGTGAGTATGTTACTAGTAGATGAACATTTCCATTGTTGATGACTTAGTTTAAAGAGTTTAAAATTTAGATGAAAAAATGTGTAAAGGTGGGAGCTTGCTAATAGAATAGAAGATATCCAAATAATTGAATTTTTTATTTTCAAAAAGAACAATACACTCAGTAACAAAATGATAGATAATTTGATAAAGCCTGTCAATGATATTTCCTGTGTGCTCATAACATCTCAAGAAAGAAAGTAACAAATAACTAGAATATTTTAACATTGAGATTTTAGGCCAAAACAGTTAGAAGAAGTAAATGTATTGAAATTTTACAAGACAGATTGTAAAAAGATACTAAAAATATTAATATTTTAAACCTTGTACAAATTCTTTGATTTTTTTCCCAAATGATCCTTAAAAAAGTAAAAACTTTTCAAAGCCAGATCTTGCTGTTTAGCATGAACAGTGATAAATATGTGTTGGCCCCATGAAATCAATTGTTTATATCTATGAGAATTAATAAAATAAGTGAATAAATAGAAAAATCATAATTCTCTAGCTGTTGGAGATTTGTCTAAACTCATTTCCACATGACATAGCAAGAAAGAAAGTTGATTTTACTTTTGTTTTAGATTCTCCTGAATAGTGTACTCGATCTAGGGTATACATCATATCTGCAGTAACATTCTTCCAAACTTCTTATTTCTCCAATTTCTTCCTAAATTTGTTTGATAAATAATTTCCAGTAGAAGTATCTTAAACATTTCCTGCATTAATCTTTATGATTTCAGAAAATGACTTGCACAGGTTTGTAGAGAGAGCAATAATGAGGAATTGTTCTCAATATTGATCAGTTTGATTGCAATAATTTCCTCATATAGTCAGAATTTTTACAAGATTTTTCTATTTTCCTCATTAACTCTATTTGAAGTGACTACTCAAATTTTATGAAAATTATGATAATTCTAGTTATGTAGTCAATAATGTGATTCTCTCATAAGATCCACTTCCACTTTTGAAACAAAGTATTATTTATGTACAATTCTGTACCATAAGAATCTGAAAAAAAACGGTTTCGCCACCAAGTGTATATGATTTTATTGAATCAAGTTGAAAGTATTTGCCTTTAGAGAGCCAATATTGATCTTTAGTTATGAACAAGAGCTTCACTAATAGTGTAATAAAGATATAAGTAAAATATTATTTTTAATAATTGTAATACTTCATTTGGATATTTCATGTTTTAGGATTGTGAAAATTCAAGGAAAATAATAATCACTCAGCATAATTAAAGTACTTTCTACCTTTGGCCAATAATCAGAATCAAGAATAAAAATAAATATTTATCTTTAAGCCCATATAATAGCTTTCCCTAAACAGTATAAATACCCACATATCTCAGATCATGGGACACATACATATCCCATTTTTGAAATGTCTACAACATTTCTCTCCTTTCTTTGCCATCCTTTGCATCTGTAATATCACAATAGTCTCAGTAACCCGATAATGGTGCCACCTTTCTTGGTGGCAGCTTCCACAGATGTGGAGTCAGCTGCTACTCTCCATGGTGGCCACTGCTCAGCCTTGCAGAAAACCCACAGAGGTTGCAAGGACTCCACATTCCTTGATCTTTTTCTCCTTTCCAATTTCCTAGCTGTCTTTTTAATGTGTGGCACTTCTAATAATGCCACTTGGTTTCTCTGTCACAAATTCCTCCCAAAACATGTGGAATTAGAACAGGGTGGCTGAGCAAAGAGTGAGGAAGTCCTTGGGCTGTGCACTGCAGCAACCACGCAGAGTATGGAGATGGGGCCTCAGAGGTCAACACGCTGGCATGGAGCAAGCTGAGGCAGAGACACAGAAGCCAGGCACGACCAAGGGAGAGGAGTCCCAGGGTATAAGGTGGAAGATCGATGAGGCTCTTGGCTCCACCTTGCTCAAACATTAATTAACTCATCACATTTTATGGTGCAAGCATTGTCACACTTGTGGAAAAGAAGAGAGCTTTTAAGGACAACAAATCAGCTCATTGATATTTTGCTCATTTGCTAAGAAGTTATGAATTCTTATATACCTTCAACCTGCTGTTTCATCATTTTCAACTGGTTGGGAAAATGGTTGATCTCTTCCTTCAGAGTTGTGTTTGACATGTTTTCCACAAATATTCTATAAAGCACTGTTTCTTAAGTCTCATGCTCTTGATAGTAGGGAAATAAAGCCAGTAGAAAATAAACAGACAGGGCCAGGGATTTAGCTCAGTGGTTCCACCACCTGCCACACAAGCACAAGGTCCCAAGTTTGATCCTTGGTACAAAGAAGAAAAAAGAAAAGAAATAGACAGATGATTGATAGATAATAGATACATAGATAGAGATGTAGTTGTACTTAAAATTATCAGTGTTTTATCTTATTTATGCCATATATATCAGCCTCAGGAAGGTCCTTCAGGAAATATTACAAAAAAAGAAAAAGGTGCTATTATAGAAATAACACATCCATGTGTTTATTGCTTCTAAAGACCTTTCAGATGGTTAAGATGAGGAATGGAAAATATTGATATTGTTGGCCCCAATCATGGGCAGGCCTAGGCAAATGTATGCATTTGTTATTTACTTTTTGATAAAAAATAGAAAAAGAATTTTTGCATAGGAAAAATTTATAGAATAAGAATATAAGCTAAAATATATATTTTGGTGGAGTGGTATGTTATATGTATAAACTGTTATTACAAAGCATTCAACAAATGTAACAGAATTTAAATCCTATAAGATCATGATGTATAATCTTTTTAGTGCTTTGTTACCTTTCTCTTTTCCAGTATCTTGCTGAGGATTTTTGTACCTACGTTCATTAAAGTGCTTGGCCTGTAGCTTTCTTTTTAGTTGAATACTTGTCCAGTTTGGAAGTTAAAGTAATCTGAGCTTCTAGAAATGAGTTTGGCAGTTGTCCTTCTCTTTCAATTTCATTAAAGAGCATGAGGCTTATTAGTGTTAGATCTTCCCTAAAGTTCTTGTAGAATTCAGTAATGAATTCATCTGGTACAAAGCTTTTATTGTTGGTAGGCTTTTTATTACTGTCTCAATTTCTTTGCCTGTTACTAGATTACTCAGGGTTTTTACATGTTCCTGGTTTAGATTTTGTAATTCATATATATTTAGGGATCTATCTATTTCTTCTGGTTTCTCCAAATTATTGGAACACAGGTTTTCCAAGTAGCTACTAATAATTCTCTGAATTTTTGTGGTATTCATTGTGACTTTGCCTTTTTTATTTCTAATGACAATAATATTGGTGTAGTCTTTTCTGTTTGGAAATATTGGCTAAAGATTGGTCTATTTTATTTTTTCATAGAACAGACCTTATTTACAGGAATGCAAGGATGGTTCAACAACAGCAAATCATTAAATGTAATACATTCCATGAACCAAAGCAAGGGCAAAAATTACATGATCATCTCAATAGATGCAGAAAAAGCCTTTGACAAAATCCAACATCCACTCATGTTAAAGATCCCTGGAGAAAATAGACATAGAAGGATGTTATCTCAATCTGATAAAAGCCATTTCTGACAAACCTACTAGTAAATTAAATGGGGGAAAACAAGAAAGCCAAAATCAGGAACAAGACAAAGATGTCCAATAGCTCCACTTCTTGGGTAAAACTCAAAGTTTTACCCAGAGAAATAAGGAAAGTGAAAGAAATAAAAGAGATACATAGCAAAGGAATAAGTCAAACTATCCTTGTTCTCAGATGACATGATTCTTTACATAGAAGACCCCAAAAATGCCACCAGAAGACTCCTAAAAGTCAAATTCAGCAAAGTAGCAGATTACAAAACCAATACACAACATCAAGTGTACTTGTACCTCAATAATGAGTACACTGAGAAAGAAATTAGGGAAACAATGCAATTTAAAATAACTTTAAGAAAATTAAATACTTAGGAATTAACCTAAAAAAGAAAGTGTAAAGCCTCTATAGCAAAACTATAGTACTCTGAATAAAGAGATCAAAGAAGCTATCATAAAATGGAAAGATATCTTCTGTTCCTGGAATAGGTAGAATCAATATTATAAAAGTGGCCACACTTCAACAATTTATATATAAATTTAATGAAATACCAATAAAAATACAGAAAGCATTCCTCACAGAACTAGAGAAAACAAAAATTCAAAAGGAACCACAAGAGACCCAGAATAGCAAAAGCAATCCTGGATAACAAGAGCAAAACAGGAGACATTGTAATCCTGGATTTCAAATAATATTACAAAGTTATAATGATAAATACAACATGATAGTGGCACAAAACAGACATGTGGATAATGGAGCAGAATAAAGTATAAATAAACAATCATTAGCCATTTGACACTTGACAAAGTAGCTAAAAACATATGCTGGGTGAAAGATAGCCTTTTTAACAAACTGTGCTAAGAAGACTGGTTACATGAAGAATATTGAACCTTGACTCATATATCCCCCATACTAAACTAAAATCAGTGTGACTAAATATTAATACACAAACACTTAATCTACTGGGATTTAAAATAAGTAAAAGTGTTCAAGACATAGGCATAGGCAAGAACTTTCTGAACAGAACAATAATTGCACAAGAAAAAACACCAGGAAGCAACAAATGTGATTACATCAAATTAGAAAGGTTATGCACAGCAAAGGAACTGAACAGAGAGTGAAGAGACAATCTACAGAATGGGCAAAAATATTTGTTCAGCTATTCCATGAATAGAGGACTACATAAAGAACTCAAAATATTAGGATGCCCCAAAATAAAAGACCTAGTAAAAAAAATGGGCTACTGAAATAAATAGACATTTCTAAGAAGAAGAAGAAGAAGAAGTATAAATGACCAATAAATATGTGAAAACATGTCCAACATCTCTAGCCATTAGAGAAATGCAACTTAAAATAACACTGAGACTCCATTTTACTTCAGAAATAATTACTACCTTCAAGAAATCAATTAAAAACAAATGCTGGCAAGGCTGCTGGGAAGCCTTACACTGTTGGTTGGCATATTAACTTGTACAACCACTATGGATATCAATGTGGAGATTCAAAGCAAAACTAAAGTAAACTAAACTAAACACAACATGTAAATTGCATTTGACACAGGTACTCCTGCTCTAAGTATCTTCCCAAAAGAGCTAAAGGCATCAAATTACACTGATACATGCATACTCATACTTACAGCAGCACAATTCATAATAGTTACATCTTGGAAGAGGCCTGAGTGTCCATCAACAGATGGATGGATAAAGAAAATGTGGTATTTTAGGCATGTAGTATTTACACATTACACATGGAATACTAAAGTAAGATTTTGAGTCATGTGTAAGAAGATGAATACACTTTGAAGACATAAGATTAAGTGAAATAAAGCAGACACACAAGTTTAAATATCACATGATTTTTTATATGAAAAACCCAAAGCATAAATAAATATTAAAAAGTACAAGACAGTTAACAGGAAACAGAGAAACAGATCTTTTGCAAATGGGAAGGAGAAAAAGAGATAGAGGGAGGGGGTAGAGAGAGGAACAGAGGGAATATACAATAAATTAAATTGTTTTATGTACATATACCAACTCTCCACAATGAATGAATGTAATCATGTAATTATTATGTATTGCAAACTTGTATTCATAAAATAATAATTTTTTAAAGTATGTAAGGTAAAATTGTGACAGTAACAGGGATTGATTTATTATTGAAGAAGAAAAACTATTTTTATAAGTGTAGTTTAGCCTAAGGGACTGTCTTAGTCACTTTCTTGTTGCTGGGATGGGATGCCCAACACCCACAATTTAAAGGACGCCTGGTTTATTTTGTCTCACATTTCAATCCATGGCCAGTGGGTTTCAAGGCAGTAGCAGCATGATGACAGAGTCTGATGGAGGAAAGCTCTCACATTATGGTGGCCAGGAACCAAAAAGAGAAGAGAGGAGCCAAGGAGGAAGATAAAATCCAGTGGCAGCCTCTAACCAGGTGCCATCTTTTAACAAGTCAGCTATGGAGTCTTCAGTGGATGAATCACTGATGATTACAATGGCCCTATGATCTGTTCCCTTTCCAGAAGCCACACTCTGGGCACATGGGAGTTTTGGGGGTATTCTCGATAAAAAGATAACTGTTCCTTGGCTCCTAATAGACTTATGTCCATCTCATTATGAAAAATGCATTTACTCAAACTCAAAGAATCCATAAAGTCTTAATAATTCCAGAATTGCTGAAAAGTGTAAGTTCAGTCTCCTGTGACACTCAAGGCAAACTCTTAGCTCTGAGTTCACAGGTTAAATATTCTCATTTCAAAAGGGAGAAATAGGGAGTAGAAAAGAAGGATACCAAAGCAGGATTGAAATCCAGCATGGCAAACTTTAAATCCTGTAGCTCTGTACCCACATTAGGGGCTACTTGTGGTGAGATGTGAACTTCAAAGGGCTTGAGTAGCTCCACCCCTGTGGCATTGCTAATTGTAGCTCACATGGTACTGGGGACCCCTGCAGGAGATCCCAATCTCCTGCTTGGTGCTGTGATGCATAGTGAGAAGAAAGACTTAGAGACAGTATTAAAAAGAGAGATGGGGAACTGGGATGGTCAATGATGAGCAAGCAGCAAAGACCCTGAATGGCCAGAACCACTGATATTTATTGGTGACACAATCACTGTTAAATTGGAGTAAGGGGGCTGTGTGTGGTGGCTGACACAGGCAAGGCTTGTAACGGAAGAGACAAAGCATTCTTGTATTAGGAACAGAGGAGAAAAGCTTGTGGTTAACAAATAACCTTGTTTTCTGTTAAAAAGGTTTTAATATTGGGAACGGAATTTGGATGGGAGTCACTCTGACCTCAGCTTTAGTCAGACTCACTTCTTAAAACAAGCCAATTGTTAGGTTAACTCACCATATCCTGTACTACTTACAGCCTGCTTTGGGCATAATCAATAGGGCAGTCTCCCACAACATGGTCTCTTTCTTGAGGTGACTTGCCTCGCTGCTTGAGGTTTTACTCAGAAGAGTTTGACATTCTTGGCATCTCAGGTTTTCTGAGGTCTCCATTGCACTTTCAGTTTTAATCTCACAATGTTATGCCTCTCAGGTGCACATTGTTTGACTTCTCAAGGCTTGTAAAATCTGTGGATGGAAGCTTTCATGACCCCACAACTCTGGCATTTTGCATGTCTGTAAAACCAGCACGATGTGGAGGATGCCCAGGTATACCACTAGCTTGAACAATAGCCAAAAACCCTTGGATCATGGCTACAGAGGTCTTGGTATTCTTGGATGGTTGAACACTGTCAACTAAATCTCAAGGAACCAATCCCCTAGGTGACCCTTCTTAAGTAGGTGGCCCCATGAGCTCTCTTCTCAAATCAAACCTTTACTATTTTACACCCTTTACCCTGTGAAGGGTGGTGTCTTGCTGATTCCTGAGATGTCATCAAGGCATTTTTCTTATTATTCTGATGAAAAGTACTTGCTTCTTTTTAATACTAATCTTCTTGTCAAACATGTTCCACTTTTTGCTAACTTTACAGGTGTTTCCTTTTGGATGGAACTGCAAATTTTCATATGCGGCTCTTCAGTTTGGTGCATATTTTCATTATGTATCAGGTGAAACACTACCACAACACTGATGGCACAGCCAAATGTTAGGATGCATTGAAATTTCTTCTGCCAGATCAACTAGTTTGGCACCATTAAACTCAGGTTCCTGAAAATTCTCAAGACATGGGCAAAACGTAAAGAAATTCTTTTTGTCAAAGCATAACACATATGGTTTCTAGTCCAAACACCAATGGAATTCTTGTTCCGAGTTGAAACCTCCTGAGCCTGGCCTCTGTCTGCACTTCTGTCAGCATTCTGGTCCTCTGAGGACTGACTAGAATCTCTCATCAGGCTTGGTTTACAGCATTCTAGGGTTTCTCTAGCCAGCATCTCCAAACCTTTCCAAACTCATTCCATGAACCACTTTAAAGGCTTCTGAACTACCTTGTCAGATATAGTCAGCAACAACCCTACTTCTCTGGAACCAAAATTTTGTTGTAGACACTTTCCTGTCACTGGACACAATACCTAACATCCACAACTAAGAGAAAGAGAGGTTTGTTTTGGCTCACATTTTCAATCCATGCTCAGCAGGCCCCAAAGGTAGAAATGGTGGGGTTGAAGGGGCTGCATGGAAAGCAGCTCATCTCATGGAAGACAGGAAGCAGAGAGAGAAGGGAGGTGAGGGGAAGGAGATGTCCCTTTCCAGGCCACTCCCCTAACACCCCACACGTCACCAGGCCTCTCCTCCTGTCAGCATACCCAGCTCCTGAACTCAACAGTGGATTCATCTGCTGATGTACACAGCATTCCCATGGTCCAGTCACCTTCCAAAGCCCAACCCCTTGGTGTAGGAGAGTTGGGAGACCTTCCAGATCTAAACTACAGCAGTGGCCTATAGTAGTGTACAGTCATATCCTAGGCCAACATTTATGCTCCATCGACTCACAAACTCAGGGGAAATACTTGTAGACTTGCAAGATCTATTCAGATTAGGTGCCCTATATGGTATCTTCTTTTTTGTCTTTTTCCAGGTTTATACCGTTATTTTACTGTACCTTTTCTATTTTTAGATACACACATTCTTACCATGTGGTCCTTCTGGCTACTCAGCATAGTAACATTCTGTACAGGTTTGCAGTCTGGCGACAATAGCAGCAATAGCCTAGCTGTGTAATAGTTACACCATCCAGGGCAGTGTAACCATCCTGATATTTTATAATGGTGAAATCATCTAAGTACACATTTCTCAGAATATATTTCACCTTATGTGACACGTGACTGCACATGGGGAAAGATGGGTGGGTCACATCCAATAGTCTGCTCTTTTACTTGAACACCCATACAGGGAAACTTGGTTTCTGGATCCAATCCCGTGGTGACACCTCAGGATAAGTGACTCTCTTGACATGTACATGTCTAAAGCACCAAATACACTTTTCATCTGCTGCAGAATTTGGAGATGGTGAAAATGATGGATCTTTTCTAAAGAGCCATGTACCTGAGGACACCAGTACTTCGGTATTCAGTGATGCCCTCTGAGACAGTCCACTCATGGACTATTTTCTCTTGAGATGCACTTGAGCAAAGTTCAAACTCATTTTGACACATTCCTTGAGTAATAGTTGCCTTCTTAAAGTGGCATTTTAGGAGGGTGCATTTTGCATGGCGTTAATCAATACCCTTCATAATGTAACTCCCTGGCAATCAAAACTCTTATCCTCTGGAAAAGCTGCAGCATCTCTTGCATTGTTTCAAGCACACTGGTTGAAGGGGACAGAGGGACAAGATCAGGCAATGTGATCCTGGGCTCAAACACTTCAAGGCTTTTTCAAAAGGATGTGTATTTGAAGCACCACATCAGAATATACTTTGATTTGTCCTATCAATCAACATCTAAATTTTATGTTATTAACTTTTCTACATAATTATTCCCTAATAATATGGTTTCACAAGAGGAAATCCCTCTTCTATACTGTTTGTAAAATCTTGACTCTACAAGGTCCTCTCATCTCTTAGTTTGTAAAGAGTGTCTATAGTCCTGTAGTTTTATTTATTCATTTGACTTCTATTAGTACATGTTTGTAGTACATAAAGATTACATTCATTGAAGGGAATAGGTACAAGTACATAATACATTTCATTTCCCCCCTTTCCTCTACCTCCCTTTTATTTTCCCAGAAATCCTGCAGTTTTAAAATGCTAATGTACTTTCTGAGTACACCATATGATTTTAATGTTGTTCCTGTTTCCTCAGCCTGAAAGTCTCACATTTTACCACATGTGTAGATCTTGTTTAAAAGTTAGACAAATTGATGGTAACCTGTGGAGATCTAATTTTGAAACATAGAAATGACCTAAGTTATCTGCTTTTTATATTTCCTTCTCCCTTAGTGATTGCCATGTATCATAAAATTCCTGAGACCTATTCAAAACAAAGAGACAATTAAGACTCTTGCTAATCAATATTTTGCTGTGATTTCAGCACAAAGTTGAATAGAGAGACTCAAAACCGATTTTCACATAGCAGTGCCAAACACCAACATGAGCTACGGGTCTTCTATACTTTAATTATTGCCCCCAACTCCTGCTTAGCTTCTCAAAATACTTTTCTTATACTGCACTTTGCAGCTTGAATCACCTGGTGATTTCTCTTTGAAACTGTACCTCACATTTGTTTACTAAATTGCATCAATTAGAATCTAAACTGTATATAAACTATAAATAAAAAACATTCACTCAAATATTTTGTTTATTGTTATGTTGCCAGCACCAATGTTGGCATACAGTAGGCACTTAATAAATATTTTCTGAAAAAATGAATGAATTCTTTAAAATTCAGCTTGGTTACCAACATTTTCCTTCCCTGTTTCTGCCCTATAACATTAAGCCAAACTGGATGCATATACACATCAGTACTCCCGTGTCAATACACACATTCCCCATACTGTACCTGCTACATTATTTTCAAATTATTTCTTGGTGTGTCTGTTTATCTCTAGATTTTGAATTCCCTGTCATGGAAAGGCTATTTACTTTCAAACATTTTTTTCATGCCCAGTAGAACAGATAGCACATAGTGGGCAGTTAATAAATATCTTTTCAACAATTGCCTGAATAGGTTTATCCTTATTCCTAGAAGGATAACGTGTGTGTGTGTCCATGCATGCACGTGTGAGCATGTTCACTCATGCCTGGGTGGGCAGGTATGTATGTGTGTGTGTCTGGGTTATTTTCTATGGTTTGCCAAATGGGATACATCAACTCTATGGACTGGATTCCACTTTTGTTCTTTTGATTCAAAAGACAACAGAGATTTCATATTACTAAAGAGAGATTGGTCAAGATATTTTTGTTTATTTATATTCCCTGCAGTCCTTTTCAAGCTGAATGCCATGAAATCATCAGTACAGTTTCCATATTTGCTTCAGGAGAATGGGGAGTGAATCATATGTGTCCTCAATGACTGAGGGGAATGACAAAGAAGTTTTGCCACCAAATTCAACAAACTGCCCTAAAGGCATAAAACCATGAGCTGTTATAACTGTGGATCAAAAACTGGACCCAAATCAAATGCCGCTATGAGCACTACTGCTCTGGGCATGCAGTGGCTGAGTTCTCTTATCTGCTTGTAACAGAGCAGGGGTCTGTGTCTCTCATCTGCAGTCATTTTGTTCAGAGAATTATTAGAGTAACTTCGCACTTTTGTTCAGAAAAAGGATCCATTCTCAGTCATCTTCCTCCATTGTGTATCATATCATAGATGTGCCCAATATCCATATGTAACTTAGATTATCCAAATAACATCTAGTCCAAGATTTGCTATAATTTTTGTACCTTAAGACAAGAAACAGATTACAAATGAAATGAGAAGGTCAAGGTATAACTGGGTCCATTAACAGGAAAAAAAATAACACATAGAAGGGAAATTCATTTGAAAGTCTTTAAGGTTTGTTTTTAAAAGTTATTTTTATTATTTTAATAGAGGTATTTGTGGGTTAATGATCACATTATGAGTCCTAGTGGTCAGTAAATAATCCATAAGCAAAATGGGAAGCAGGAAAAAAAAGTGATATATATTATAAAATGAATTTTAAAAATGGATGTGGAACTAATGCTGTTCAAGATGTTATTCAGCCAATTTAACCAACAAAAGGAGAGAGGAGATATAAATCAGTGGAAAAGGCATAATCAAAATAGGCACTGCCAAAATCAAAAGGATATTAACAACTACATTGCAACCCTGTGTGCCAATAAATTGGAGAATACAGAAGACCTGGACATATTTCTAGATACATATGAATTACGAACACTGAACCAAGAAGACTTAAAATCCTTGAATAATCCAATAACAGACAGTGAAATTGAAGCAGTTACAAGAAATCTTCCAACTAAGAAAAGCCCAAGTCTGGATGGATTCACTGCTGAAATCTACAAAAACTTCAGGGAAGGTGAAACATCAATACTCCTCACAATCTTTAATGAAATCAAAAGGGAAGGAGGACTCCCAGAGTCATTCCTGGAAGCCACCATTACTCTGATTCCAAAACTAGACAAGGATACAACCAAAAAAGAGAATTATTGGGCAATCTCTTTAATGAATGTAGATGCAAAAATCCTCAACAAGTTACTGGGAAACAGAATGCAATGAATCATCAAAAAGATCAAACATCACGAGCAAATAGGCTTTACCTCAGGGATACAAGCTTGGTTCAACCTATGCAAATCAATAACTGTAATATATCACATAAGCATAAGCAAGGACAAATGTCACACAATCATCTTGATAGACACAGAAAAAGCCTTTCACAAAGTCCATCACCACTCTTAATAAAAAGAAAAGTAAGCATGAGAGGAAGATATCTCAATCGGATAAAAGCCATTCATGACAAATCCACTGTGAATGCTATATTAAATGTGGAGAAACAAAAGCTTTCCCTCTAAACTCAAGAAAAAGACAGGGATATCCACTATCACCACTCTTTTTCAACATAGTCCTTACATTAGCCCGAGCAAACAGGAAAGAGAAAGAAATAAAAGGGATATGTGTAGGAAAGGAAGAAGTAAAATTATTATTATTTACAGATGACATGGTGCTCTACTTAAAACACTAAAAAATCTACCAAGACTCTCTGAATAAATAACCCAATTCAGCAATGTAGCATGATATAAAATCAACACAAAAATCATAAACCCATTGAGAAAGGAGTTATGAAAAATACGCAGTAGCACTAAAAAAAATTAAATATGTAAGAATTAACATAAGCTAGAAAGTGAATGATTTCTACAATGAAAACTCTAAGACACTGAAAACAGGAAGTCAGTAGATAGAAAGAATTTCATGTTCCTGGATAGGCAGAACCAATAAAGTCAAGATGGTCAAATTTACAAAATTAATATACAGATTTAACACAATCCCAATCAAAATACCAACAGTGTTCTTCACAGAACTGCAGAAAATGATCCTAAAATTCAGATGGACCCAGAAAATACCCAGAACAGCAAAAGGGATCCTAAGTAACAAGAGCAAAGTAGGGAGCATCACAATCCCAACTTGAAGACTTATTACAAAACTACAGAGGTAAAAACAGCATGTTCCTGCACAAAACCAGACATGAAAATCAATGGAAGAGAACAGAGGATGCAGAAACAACCCTAAGTACATTAACTATTTGGTCTTTGACAAAGGGACCAAAACACATACTGGAGGAAAGATGGCCTCTTTAACAAATGTGTTGGGAAACTGGCTGTCCACATGCAGAAGACTGAACCTAAAACCACATCTTTCATTGTACACTAACTAAAATCAAAATGGATTGAATAACTAAATGTTAAAACAGAAATAACCTTCTAGAAGATAAAATAGATAAAACTCTTGAAGTCACAGGTATGGAAAAGGACTTTCTGAACAGGACCCCTTTATGCCAGAAAATAGTACCATAAAACAACAAATGACATCTTAACAAATTAAAAAGCTTCAGGGGCCAGGGATTTAGCTCAGTGGCTCCACTGCCTGCCTTGCAGGCCCAAGGACCGGAGTTCAATCCCTGGTACAAAAAACAAAGCTTCTGCACTGCAAAAGAAATAACCAACCATGAGAAGGAAAGGTACAGATTAAGAGAAAATATTTCCAGCTATTGCTCAGACAGAGAAATAATATCTAGAATATGTAAAAAAGTCTAAAAAATTAGAAACCCCCAAATAAAAGACCCAATCAAAAATGTGCAAGTTAAATGAACAGATACTTCTCAGAAGTAGTAAAAATAGCCAAAAAATACGTGAAGAAATGCTCAACACCACTGGCCACAGGAGAAATGCAAATTAAACAACACTGAGACTCCATCGCACCCCAGAGAGAATGGCCAACATCAAGAAGTCAAATAATAACAAATGTTAGTGAGGTTGTGGACAAAAAGGAGCCTTGCTACATTGTTGGCAAGAAATAAACTCACATGTCACAATGGAAATCGGTATGGAGAGTTCTAAAAATAAAAACTAAAGTAAAACTAGAAATTCCACTGAATCCAGCTAGTGCCCTTCTAGATATCTTCCTTGAAGAGTTAAACATCATGGTAAAGTGATAACATGCATGCTCACGTTTATAGCAGCACCATTAATTGGAAGCAGCCTATAAGTCCATCAACAAATGAAAGAAAATGAAGTATTTGCACATAATGGAATGTTCCTCTGTGATAAACAAAAACTTGAGTCATTTGTGGGAAAATGGGGGCACCTAGATACCATAATGTTAAGTGAAATAAACTGGACACAGAGGCTGAAATATTGCATGGTTTATATGAAAAACCCAAATTATAAATAAAGACCAAAATAAATGATAGGTGACAGAAAGTAAGGAGATGGATCTTTCTTGAATGAGAAAGCGATGAAGAGATGGATGGGGAGAGGAGGATGAAAAAGGAACGGAAAAGTGTTGTCTGTGCCCCGACTCCACCCAAGGAATGTAAACATCACGAGAACACTGTGAACACTTGAAAAAAATTAATTTTAAAAAGTGTGACTCAGTGGCTTTTATTCCTCTTTCATTCAAATAAAATTCACTAAGGGAAACAAACATGGCCCTGAGCCCTGTTAGAATCATAATACAAATCCTTCCTGTGTCTGGCACTGAAATAAACTAACAAGAGGAGCTATTGTAGAACACTGGGCAATTACATTTTCTCCGTTCACATCTTAAAGCAGGATGATTCTGACATTTCTGCATTTCCTTTTTCCTCCTCCTTAACTAACTGAATTGCTGCACTTCACTTAACAAGGATCTTTCAAAGATATCATTTTCCAGGGCCATCTGTAAGTAAAGCTCTGTAGAAACATGCTTCTCTTGTCAGTTTAATAGCTGAGGTCTTTTAAATTCTTACGTGGGTGTAAAGAATTTTGCCTAAAGCAGTATTATTCAGGATTTGTGAATATATATTGAAATTTAAAACATTTTCATGCCACTATTTTGAACCAATTATTTTGTAAGATCGTTAGATTTTCTTATAACCTTTTTTATCTTGTGGATTTTTTTTTTTTT
>NW_004624739.1:33678738-33698260 GCF_000247695.1 Heterocephalus glaber | reverse complement strand
GACCCAAAGCTCAGCTTCTTCTCAGTCTCATTTTTCTACCTTTCCTGTAATTCGCCATGTGCTGCCATGGCTCACAGGAGACCAGGACTCACTGCAGAGGTTCTGGTAACGTCCCCTTCCCCTGTCCCCTACAATTGGGCTGCAGAGAGAAGGGCTTTCCTTCTGACGTCGCCTGCCTGCCTGCCTGACTCAGGCCTGCGTCCCCTCAGGTCATGTCAGGGCTCATGAGTTAGGAGGGCAAGCAGAGCAGGTGCTAAATCTCTTGCTTCGGTCAGTCTTGAAGACTCCATCGCACTGCCCCTTCTCTGGTCCAGACGCCCTGTGCAGCGGAAGCTTTCCTTTGGGAGGCCAGCGCACAGCCGAAGTTGTCATGCCCTCTGTTTCCTGTTCTCTTTCACTTTCTCTAGGACATTATCTCAGAGCGATGCAGAATGCATTTGCAAGCAATAGTTAACTGCAATGTTGTTACCTGAAGTAATTTCGTAGAGTAAGAATGGCTTTCTGTTCACTACACAAAAGCAATTTTCTCTGATGTATTAAACTCCACTGAACATCGTCCTGATTGTATTCAGGCAGGATCACAATGAAATATAAAGGAAAAATGATGCCTTTACTTGAAGGAAGTGTTTTAAACCATCAGAAGCTAGTGATTAATTAATTAAAGTGGTTATTTAAAAGATTGCAGTGTCTCAAGGAGTAAAATAAACTAGAAATACATGGCAGTCTATTTAGAAAATATTGGCACGGAAAAGAAAACAATTTCAGAAAATTAGCAACTCTTTCAAGATTTAACTGAAACATTTTTTCAGTCTGATTTTTGTTTGTGAAGATATCAGACATATGCACAAAAGTGGTGTAAGTAAGGGGAAGGCCTGGGATGCCCTTTAATTGGCCTCAGTCTTTCCTCAAAAGGTGACCCTAAGGAAGCCCACCTGAACTCCAGGGCTCTTTATTAGTCACGGTTCTCTTTGGAACAAAGTACCCCAAACCTGCAGCTTAAAGGAGGAGAGCTCCGTTTTGGTTCAGGGTTTCAGAAGCTTCTGTGAATGGCATTGTCAGCATAGCTTCATAACAGAGGGTGCTGGCAGAACTGGCTGTCTGCATGAAGAAGAATCAAACGAGATCCCTATCTCTCACCCTGTGCTAAAATCTAATAAAAATGGATCACAGCACTAGATATCAAATCAGAAACTGTGAAACTCCTGGAAGGTAACACAGGGGAAGCTCTTGAAGCCATAGCACAGGCAAGGACATCTTGCTCAGAACTCCAAGAACACAGAAATCACCCCAACAATCAACTGCATCAAATTGAAAAGACTCTGTGCAGCAAAAGAAACGATCAGCAGAGTGAAGAGATGGCCTACAGAATGTAAAATGATTGCCAGCTCCTCTTCTGGCAGAGGAGTAATATCCAGAGTATATAAAGAATCAAAAAAAGCATCAAATACAAATGATCTGATCAAAAAGGGAGCAAATGATATGAACAGATATTTCTCTAAAGACTAATTATAAATATTCCCTAAGTACATAACAATGTTCATCATCTTTAGCCACTGGGGAAATGCAAATCAAAATAGCCTGAGATTCCAACTTGCTCCAGATAGAACAGTAATTATCAAGAACCCCAAAGACAAGGGCTATAAGGCTGTGAGGCAAAAGGAACCTTTCTACATTGGTAGTGGGAATGTAAAGTAGTGAAACCACTATGGAAATTCTTCACAAAATGAAAAACAGAGAGATTCCATTTAGTCAGGTATACCTCTCCTGGGTATTTTCTTGATATAGGTAAAGTCATCATACTGCAGTGACTCACACACACTCGTGTTCATTACAGCACAGTTCACAACAGCTAAGCTCTGCAAACAGACTAGTGCTCAGCAATACACGGAGAAGGAAAAGCCAGAGAAGAATGAGGCCGTGTCATGTGCAGAGAAGTGGGCTTTGATGCCACAATGTCAAGTAAAATAGTAAAGTAAAATGTTGCATTGTTCTTTATGTAAGAAACCCAAGCTCTGAAGTAATTAAAAGGTAAAACAAAGGGGCAATGGTAGGACACAGGCACGCCAACCCTATGCAAAGGTGGGAGTCAGAAGATGTGAGAGAAGGGCAAGTAGAGGGATGAAGTGACCAAGACATTCTCTCTCTCTCTCCCTCTCCCTCTCTCTCTCTCTCTCTCTCTCTCTCTCTCTCTCTCTCCTATCTATCATCTATCTGATGAGATCGGGCACATTCAGGGTAGTATGGCCTCAGACTATCTATCCCAGTTCCCCCGGATGGATGTGACTGTTATGTATCATAAACACTCACTAATAAATAATAGAATACACCTTTCCAAGCCACACCCCCTGTGACCTGCCTCTTCCGACCAGGCTCCACCTCTGAAGAGCAAATCAGCCATGGATTCGGGGTGCATTAACCCACTTATGAGGACAGCACCCTATGATCCAATCACCTTCCAAAAGCCACACCTCTGACATAGGCTTGTCAGGGAATTTCACCTCTCAGCTGTAACAGACTATGGCAAACAGTTTCATAACCAGCGAAATTATTATAATCCTCAGAGAACTTACCTCCAGTCAAAATCAGGAGCCACAAATAACAAATAACAAGGTGACACTGTGAAAATTTGGTCTTAAAGAGGATGTTCACAAGTTCCAGGATGAGGAAGTGTTCTGACATGATGCTCCTTGTAGCTAGTGAGTGACGAAGTCAGGTGTTCAGTAACAGGACATTTTTTTTTTTCCTGGTATTGGGGATCAAACTCAGGACCTTGCGCTTACAAGGCAGGTGTTGCACCACTGAGCTAAATCTCCAGCTCTCAGGACATATCGTTTAAAATACCAACCAAATATTGTCCACCTAACCTACTTCCCTATCCCTCTGTCCTCTTATTCATATTTTTCATTACCTTCTTAATTAGTGATAGCCAGGGTCTATAGCAGTAACAACCATGGTGCTAATCTTTATTAGGAAAAGACTGTAAGAATGAACAGTGCTATAGTTAAAAAAAAATGAAGGTAAACTTTTGTGTACAGAGCCAGATAGCTCCTTATGTGTTTCCTTTCTCCCCATTTCTCTCTAAGCCAGAGTTATATAAAAAGGTGTCTTGGAGAAAAGATATTTTCTGTAGAAGCAGCTTGTGTGGGCATTGGAAGGAATTTAATTCTCTTTGTTAGAAA
This sequence comes from Heterocephalus glaber, assembly GCF_000247695.1. Next base: position 33,695,081 of record NW_004624739.1, on the reverse strand, counting down.
AATCTCTTCAAGAATGAAATTGACCTGCATTGCACTATTCTGTGATAGTTCCAGCACAGCACTATTTGACAGCCCTCTGGCAGCAATAACTTGGAAAATTAACACCTATAAACAACAAAAAAAATGGTGCTACTTTCATAGATGCTGAATTTTCACTCTTTAAAAGAGTTTCATTCTTTACAAGAACACTACTATTTTCCTGGTTTCTTACTGGGGCTTTCTCCTCACCGACAATCTTAACTACACAAATTTGTGCCAGAAATAACAAATGATATCCATAAAACATTAATAGTTTTTATTTTATAAAAAAGATAAAGGCAGAATAAAGACTCCATCAAAGAAATAAAGTCAATTATAAAATCTTATTTCATTGTAACTTAAACCAATGAAAGCTATATGTCAATGAGTAAAAACTCTCACGCAAAGTGTTTCTCTGAGGAATTTGCAACCTAATTGTTATGATGTTTCATGTTATATTTTATACAAAATAAATGACAAATTTTACATAAAGTGACAACAAAGAATGGGTGGACTACCACAGTGCAAGGTGTGCACATTGGGAATAGAGTTTCGTTCCTACATTTCTACACAGCAGAGAGGGGCACATAATCTCAGGAGAAAGCAGCTGAGCAAAGACAGTTGCCTGTTATCTGGCAATGTCGTATCTATTACTTCCAGAATCAAAGTGGTGCTGAATCTGCTCATCACTTAGGTCGATGTTATCTTTTAATGGTGGCTGTTTCTTCGCTTATCTCATGTTACTCACAAGTGGTTTTTCCCTCCTTGGAAAGGTCTTGTGTGTGAGTGAAAATGAGCCTCAGCCTACAACATGCAGGGGAGGCACTGACATTCTACTTCTTCTAAAGCATTTAGAAATCAGGTGCTATTCTTCTTTAAAGGTGTTAAATTTCAAAGAAAGGAGTATCTTTGTGTAATAAAGTAAGTAAAGGAGCAATTTGGGGCTTATTATGTCAATGGAACCTTAAAATGGAAAAATTTCAGAATATCTTCCAATTCACCTGATGCTCGTGGCAGGCAGGGTCACTGTGGGACCAGTTTGAAGATGACATAGGAATAGATTCATGCAGGATGGAATATAAGGATGAGCACTCCCCTGGCTATTCAAGACATCCCTGTATACCCTGAGGGATGGGCTGACCTCCAAATAGTGCAGTTCAAGGGAAATTAATCTCCTAAGTTATTTACTCCATTTTCAGAAAGTCCTATAAATTTTAAAGCTCCTTTTTGTATTAACAAGAAAGAGAGAGAGAGAGAGAGAGAGAGAGAGGTATGGGGGGAGTGATGTTGTTTTCCACACCCTCAAACCTGTTTCTCCAGACCAGCTGTGTATTTAGCTCTTTTCTTTAGGGGACTCCCACAAAATTTTAATTTTATTAAAAATATTAGAAATCAATGTTTTATATGGAATTCTTGCACATCTTCACGTTTGATAGAGATTTAAGTCTGTGAAATATTGATAGTGATTTTCCTTGCAGTAAGATGTGCAGCCAGTGGAAAAAACTGAAATCAATACGTGTTGGACCGCGTGCACCGCAGCTTTGAATGCCATTTCGATAGGAGCCTTCCTTCAGTGGGAGCTTCAGATTTCCCTCACCCGCCCTCCAAATACTGCTAGAGTCCCGGAAGTCCCGGCTTTTCCCTAGAGATCGTTCCGTTCCTTATGCCGGTGCTCAAGATGTCTCCGGCACAGCCCACGCCTCGCATGGTTCCAGCCTTCCGGCCTGGGAGCCAGGTGGCTTCCTGCAGTGACCACTGGGGCGAAGCTGTCACCTGCCCAGGTGGAAGCCACGGTTCGAGGTGCTGCTGCTGGCCCTCCTGGTGCCGGAGTCCTCTGTGTCAAGCTCAGGACGTGGCGCTGAGCACACTGGGAGAAGAGCAGCGACCCCTAGGCCTGGGGTCCTTGTCCTCAGGAAGGACGCCCCATCCACCTCCTGCCCTTATCAGCCGCACAGCGAGGCCGTCCCAGGACACCTCCCCGTGTCCCTGCTGCGCTTCCACTGCTGGGCCGTGACACACGGCCAGCAGGCCTGGAAACACGTTTAGAGTTTAAAATATTATTTTGATCAAACTATCTCAGGCTTTCTGCTCACCCAGTGTGTTTGAAGCACTTTTCCGTATTGTCAGAGGGTCCGCAGAAAGACCCCTTCTCCCTACAGGCAGAGCCAGCACACACACCTAGTGCCCCTGAAGGTGACTTCGAGGTTGGATGTGGACCCTAGTGTGCAGCCCCCGCCCTGCCCAGGACGTGCATAGGACGGAGAGGAGGAGCAGCTTCACCACAAGGAGCAATCTTGCAGGCGGTGGAGACATAAGGGCGGGCGCAGTGCTGGCCCTCGGCCCACAGCAGACCTATTAGGGTCTGTCCACCTGAGCCCACGGCTGCAGTCCACCCACCCCATGGATGTAGGGCAGAGTGAGCTCTCCCTGAGGGACATACCTGGTCCCACCTGGTTGCTTTTCTTGACTCTGCAGCTGCCTCCCCTGGGTCTCTGGCGCAGTGGATTTGATCAACCCTTTTATTCTTTAATAAATTTGCCTTTTATTCAGGACAGCTACAGTGGGTCTCTGGCTTATGGTTATGTCCTGAAAGACACATTCATCAGATTCAGCAATTGAGTAGAGAACTGAATTAAGAGCATTTAAATTAAGAGGGAAAATTTGAAAAGCAAATCTTGGAGGTAAAATTAAAGAGAGAATGTAGCATGGTGCTTTAAATATCAAAGCATTCTGTATTTAGAACGTAATGTCTTAATATCACTGATAGTGATGATCACCATCTCTGGGGTAAACTTTTCCTCTGTGTTACAAATATGTGTCAATTTACGTTCAGACTAACAAGATCCTGAGTAAGTATGCTGCTACTTATTATATCTTTAGCATATGAAAAATAAGAATAATCAGAATTATTAGAAAAAAAATGCATACTTATAAATATTTTAATTACTGTTTGTCACTATGTGTCCAGAGGCATTGTCTTTTAATATCAGAGAAAGTATGAGAAAACTATCAAAACAGTTAACAGAAAAAAAAGAAGAAACCTGAGGCAAATTCAAGTTACTTTTATTGCTAGGATTAGGGCTTGGGTAGGGATGGGGTGATGTTGTGTTTTCTGGAAATGAGTGTCGGGTGGGGTGAGCAGAATTCCCGTGCCTGTCTGTTCTGGATCGGACACAGCACACTGTGACTGGGCAGTGTCCGCAGGGCCAGGGGCCACTGGGACCCCCTGCGGGCACCAGGTTTGGACAGGGACCATGGAGAGTGACAGGCAATGTAGGCTTACACTGCACAGGATTGGAATTCTTCGTTTTTTTATGTCAGCAAAATTTCGACTGAACGCTTAATGCAGTCTGAGGACACTTAAGAAGTAGGATAAACTGTGACTCATTTTCCATGATTTTGATGAAGAAGATGATTAAAATGTAATTTGACTATAAATTTTCCTCATAAAGAAACCCTGCAGCATCAGGAACTAAACCAACAGAGTGACTTTTATGAAGTAAATAGAGATCTGTAGCATGAAAGCACATTTCCACAGTTACACACATGTACATGGTAACACACATCCACGGTTACACACAATCCACAGTTACACACACATTGATGGTTACACACCCACCCACAGTTACACACTTCCACAGTTACACACACATCCATCATTACACACACGTCCACGGTTATACATATCCACGATTACACATACATCCATGGCTATACACATCCATGGTATGCACATCCACGATTACACATACATCCATGGTTACACACATCCATGGTTATACACATCCACAATTACACATACATCTATGGTTATACACATCCATGGTTATACACGTCCATGGGTATACACACATCCACGGTTACACACACATCCATGTTTACACACACATCCACCGTCACACACACATCCACAGTCACACACACATCCATGGTTACACACACTTCCATGGTAACACACACATCCATGGTTATACACACATCCATGGTTATACACATCCACGGTTACACACGCATCCATGGTTACACACATGTCCATGGTTACACACACATCCACAGTTACATACACATACACAGTTACACACACATCGATGGTTATACACATGTCCACAGTTACACACACATCCATGGTAACACACATCCACGGTTATACACACATCCACGGTTACACACATCCACCATTATACACATGTCCAGAGTTGCACACTTATATATGGGTGAGACACACATGCACTTAACTGAAAATCTAAGAGCTCTGTATCAAGGTTTTACTTCTTTTTCATAAATCCAGAGAACATTCACTCAGCCACAGTGGTGTTTTTTCAAAATGTCTCACTAATTCCAAGTGATCACACTGTCCACACAATTGCAGCAGAAATATTAGTTACTCTGACTGCTGGCACAGGGCTGTCAGGCATCACTGCTCAATATCTAGAGCATCACTGTAACTCTGGCTCAACATGAAGATGGACTAGTGAAATGAATGAACGCACCTCAGAAGGAGTCATACAAATGGCCAGAGAAAACGTGTCTAACATCATTGGCCATTAGAGAAATGCAAATTAAAACAACCCTGAGATTCCATCTTACCCCAGAAAGAACCGCAACCATCAAGAAATCAATCAGCAAACCATGTGCAGAGAACATGGCGGGGGGCCTTCTTCATTGTTGGCAGACTGGGGCAACCACTATGGAAATCAGTGGGGATTCCTCAAAACACAAAGTTAGGAAATGCATTTGACCCAGCTATTCCCCTCCTTAGTAGCTTCCTGAAAGAGTTAAAGAAATCATATCACAGTGATCCACGCACACCTGTGTCTAGGGCAGCACAACTCTGAATAGCTAAACCTTGGAAGAAGCCTGTATGCCCATGGAGTTGGATGGATAAAGAAAATGTGGTGTGCACACATGGTGCAGCGCTACTCTGCCACAAGGAAGGGTAAACGTGAGCCATTTGTAGGAAATGGATGCACCTGAGACAGTAATGTAAGTGATGTAAATCAGACACTCAAGCTTAAATATTGCATGGCTTCTCTTGTCCAATAAACCTGAAGTATAAATAAGGAGCAAAGTAAAAGACAGACAAGAGGAATCAGGGAGACAGAGCTTTCTGAGTTGGAAGGAGACCAAGAGGTAGAGGAGGAGGAAGGGAAGGGAACATAGAAAGCATTAAGAGGAGCTATGTGCATGCACAGTTCCTCAGGAGAGAAGAAACCATTGCGTACTGCAGACATGTATGGATGGAAAGTTTAAAAATCATGAAAACCCTAAATTGCAATGCCCAGCTTTCCTGAGAGAGCTCAGCTGGGAATGGCCAGCCTGCATTGCTAACCTCGCCCCCAGGGTGGGACTGAATTGCTGTCTGTAGGTCAGGGATCTGCAGTGCAAGTGCGTGAAAATTCTCCTCAGATGCCCTGAAATGAAGGAAATGTATGGGTACACATAAGCAAGGAGGCCAGAAGAAGGGTAGGCATCCTAGACTCTCCCCTGGACCTTCTGGGCTCTGCCTCCTCCTGACCCTGGGGCAGGAGCAGATCAGCTAAGGAGCTCGGCGCTTCTGCAGGGAGTGGCAGCGGCCCTGGGTCACTGGGGTCATGTAGGGTAGGCCGGCAGCAGGCTTCCCTGGGAAGAGTCCCCGGACTCCTGGAAAAGGGCTAGCAAAGCAGCGGGTGGGGCCCAGCCAGCACTGTCTCAGCACCGGCGCCGAAGCCCGCTGTGGGATGATGGGGCCCAGTGTCAGCGGCCTGAAAGAGCAGAGGCAAATCTGAGCCTCTGTCACCCCGCTGACCTACTGGACTTTCTCGAGTTGCATCTCTTTCGGGAGAGTTTCCAGCATAGGCAAAACTAGGTTCTTGATACAATTCTGAAAAATATAAGGTGAAAAATCATTTACATTTTAAATTCGTCAGTATCTTAAGATATGAATCCAATATTTTTTACAAATTAGTTATCATTTAAAATATTCTGTTACAAGTCAATAGCCAATGGCATAGTTTTATTAATACCAGAGTTTATTTTATAAATTTAAATTTTAAGTTTTGTGATGGCACCTTGGTATGCTGTCCAGACTCATCGCCAATGCCTGCTGCCAGCTCCTGGGCTCAAGAGATTCTCCTGCTTCCACCTCCAAATAGCTGGACCATAGGCATGAGCAGTGCCTGGCTCCAACAGCGAACCTAAAAAACAGTGATATTAAAATATAAACAATGCTTCTGTAGCAATACAGGATGAGAAAAGCATCCCAGTATAATTTCTGTATTTTATGTAAGTTCAGAACTGTTAAGTGTATTCCTTTGTAAAAATATGCTGACAAATGAAGTTTCCTAACTAATATTAAGAACAAAGTAGATAAATTATTGTGCATATCTATTTAATGCCTGTCTAGGAGTGTAAAAATATTTACCACTTCGGTATACATATATATGCACCATTGACATCATTGAGAAAAACACACAGTTAGAGCCTTCTACAGTAACAACACAAAGCTACAGTAGTTTAAGTATCTTCCAGCGGTGATTTCAGTGTCCTGACAGCTTACATGAAGTCAGAGGTAGAGAATATTCCATTTTAAATAAAACCTTTATTAACACTACTTGGTTGAACTATGCTTTTCTGAGCAAACCTTATTGTACAGAATATTTGAAAGCTTCCAATTCAGGCTCCTCTTTTCCACTTTTTTGTTTTGGTTTGCCTTTTTTTAATTACAAAAGAGGCCCCGGGGTAGGGGGCAGCTAACCTTGCAGGGTCCCCAAGGAAGGCACACACTGCCCTGGGGAGGGCTGCATCTTCCTCCGTCCAGGGCTCGGTGAAAGTGACCTTGAGCTTCCCACAGAGCTGGGCTGCCAGGGCCAGGCGATGCTCCTGCGATGACACAATGGGCAGCCGCCGCGCTGCGGAGCCTGGCTGTGAGGAAGCTTTGTTACCCCAGGCATGTCACCCTGACTTTCCTCACCCGAAAGATGTGGGCCCAGGCCACAGTGCTGACCCGTGAAGGAAAGGTCCACTTTGCGTCGGCTTTGGTTATTGGCAGAGCCCATCCTGTGCTGCCTTGTCACCTGGATAGGTCTGCACACCCCATCTCTCTCCTAGACTCCCAGCCCGATGGCTTCCTCCTCAGGGACACAGGGTCTCCAGTGGGGGTCCCGAGGGCTGAGGTCATGCTCACCGCCTCTGCTGGGCCACATCTCAGCAGGAGACGCAGGACTCCAGGCTGCCCTTGCCCTGTGCCTTGCTCCTCTAGAGGAGGCATCCCTGACTGGGAAGAAAGCACACAGCACAGGAGAAGGGGCTAAGGGGAGCCGAGATGTGTCCTGCAGGGCACCAGTGCCCAGGAGGCAACCACTCACTGCACACTGCAGACTGCGAACACAGACTGGTGACAGTTAGACACACACACTGTGAAATGTAATTCAAGCCTGGCTACAGTGCTGCTTTCATCCCAACATCTTCAGCGTATTACTACTTCACCTCCTTCCAGATTAACCATCAGCAAACATTTTCAGAATAAATAGTTTTTAAGCGCATATTTTTATATAATGTTAATTTCTCATTGCAGTTTTAAATATGGTGTATAAACATTATTATGTGCATATCCAGAATGTCTGACTATTTCTTTGTGTTCAAATGCCGCCTGTAGCTTTGAATTCCTTTAGGAATTGATTGGAGTATAAATAAATAAATCAAGTTTGAAGCTTTGTGGAAATTATTTAGGAGGGAAGGAAATGGATAAAATATAATGAAAAGGAATTATTCATTTAAAATTTGAATAAAAGCCCGGCAATAGGGTATGGGTTATAACCATTATGCTGTTGTGTGTAATGTATGATTTGCTACATTTATTAATAATTAATGGTATTTGCCTCATAAAAAGTCTCAAATATGTGGAGAATGATCTTTCTATGCAGTTAGACTGGGTTTTCCGAGTTGCGTGTCCTGCAGGATGGAAGCCTGCAGGGCCCCTGGCTTCTGCCACGGCGGGCCGGGCCACACTTCTGTGAGTCCCTGGAGCCACGTGTGGAGCCACCACCATGCCCTCTGCACTGTACTCATGCGCTGTCTGCCCTGCTCCCTGTGTGGCTGCTGGCCAAGCAGAGCTAACGGACTGCGACGGGGCACAGGAGCTGGGCTCGCTGAGGGAGTCAGTTTCTCACCAAGTTCACCTGGCAGGGTGGTGGTGTCCAGCCTGGATCGGGACATCTTTGTCTTTTGCTCAAAAGGTTCAAAGCAAAAGGCCCACACACTTAGGTTCATAGTTGTCCACTAAATGAAGACAGTTCAGAGAGCGTTTGTTGGAGCTGACTTGCATGATCCACTGCTGGGCTGTGGGTACCGAGAGCAGCTGGTGTGAGCCTTGTGCCACGAAGGAGGAAGAGGAGGGCGCAGGCTGACTGCGGAGAAACCTCGCACGGCTCCAGAAGTGCTGAACAGGGAGCAAGGAATGTTGGGTTTTTAAATGGAAAATGCTGAGTGGTTTTACTGAGACTCAGCCACTAGTGGGTAGCTTTCAGTTGATGTAAATGACACCATGGTCTCCCCGCTCAGAAAGGCACCATTACTCTGGTAACTGTTCGGCAAGTACTTTGAGCTTCTTTTCTGAAGGTCGAAGTCATTTCTGCTTATGGAGGTGACCAGTTTCCAGAGTCGGAAAGGGCACAGTGCTAAAAGGGTGACTTCCATCTCAGCCTCAGCTGGGACATCCGCTGCTCCCCAAGAGGCCAGGTGAGATTGTCCAGGGGTCCACAGTAGCTAGGCGGGAGAAGCTGCCTCCAACCTCAGGTGTCAGCTGGAGTGGAAACTCACAGCCGGGACAGCCCGAGTGGCACAGCCACCCCGTGTAGACAGTGTGTTCAGAGCCGAGGGGCAAGCGTGCAGCCACCTGGGGCCACAGATCTTCATTTTTTGACAGATTCCACCAGCGTCTTACCAGCTTTCCTTTTCGATATAAACATCCATGGTTTCACCTTATAAAAGTTTAGACAGTAAGGATGAAAGAGACACTTCATAAAAATACAGTTCTTTACATTTTCACAGCATTTTTCATGTCAATTATTGTCTGTGATTACCACAACTAGTCTATGAGATACAGGGTCAGGTGTTATGATTCATCTCACATATACAGAATAAAAATGTGTTTAGTGGAATTCAACATGAAAATGAATGGTTTTAAGTTCTTAGACAAAAGTTTTAAAGAGATTTGTATTTTTAAATGTTTATGGCTAATGGAGAAAAAATAAGAACCAAGATACCTCATGAACAGGTACAAGCACCCAACGATAAATGTAAACATATTGTATACCTACAATGCACCAATCAAAGAATCTAAGGCAACAAAATGTTATGGTGTGGGGAATGTTAGGTGGAGAAAAAGAAAGGAAAAGGGAAGTTCCTGAAGAATTTTGTAAAACTCAACAGGGTCCGGTCCTGGGTGACATCCACGCTGCATGTTCAGCCAGCTTCATCCTGGTGCTTGTGACCAGAAGTTTGAGCTTTTATTCTGGCTGGAATTGCATTTTCTTGTTTTTCTTTTGAACCAGTTGAATTACGGGCTCCACTGATGTGTGTTAGCTAATTGTTATTTTTCATCCATGTTAAGAGCATGTATTTGAAATAAAGAGCTCTTACTATCTTCTTTGAATTTAGGGCCATTTAAACTTTCCCCTTCTTCCTGTCCTTTGTTCTCATTTAAATTCTGAAAATCAGGTTGGTATATGACTCCAGAATCCTAAACCTGTGCAAGCTTAGGACCTCAATACCCAAGTACTGAGCTTTGCCTACTGAATTCTGAAGAGAAAGCAAGCATCTGGTATCAATAATGGGAAAACCCCACACAAATCCATTTATCATTTTAATTACTCAAAAAAATTACCAATTCTTAAAGCTGAAGGTACAAATGTCTGGGCTCCCATTTCTCCCCCAGATCCTCTGTGAGCTCCTGGAGACCTCTGGCGACAGGCCAGCCCTGGGGTGCAGGGGGTGCTGCTCACAGCACCAGTGTGGGCCGGGGCAGGGCAGCCGCTGAGTGATGCTAAGGGCTGGCCACGCCTTCATTCTTCCTTCTGCTTTGATAAAAACTTTCTCATGAGAACTGCAACCTGTGTGATTCACTCACTAGCAGCAGATCAATAACAGTAATTACTTCAGGTAATTAAAAAAATCCCACCTTCTGAGAGAAGCTGAACACCTGCAATAGCAGAGGTGCAGCCTACCTTTCCCTGCACCATCTGGGACTCAGCCTCACCAGGAGAGCATTCCGGAGCCCAGGGGCCCACTCCTCTGTGGCACTGAGGGAATGATTGCTCCTGGCTCTGTCCCCGGTCTGCACTGCCCCGCAGGGCTGTTCCTCCAGCTGCAGCCACCCATGACTGCTGCTGCTTCAAGACTGCTGTCAACATGAGCGACGCACCTATGCCCTGTATAAAACAGAACTAGGACTCTGGAAATCTACCTCATGATCTGCAGGAGATAAAATAAATGGCTCAGTGTTTAATACCAGTATGAATGAGATATAAATATAATAAAGCAGTGATTTGTTATGTTTAGGTATTTCTCAACTCCCACATTTATTCCTAACTCTGAAAAATGATTGTCACTCACAATATATTTTACAGCAAAAACCTCCTGGCAATGTGATCTGTTGATGCTGTCCCTCTGTTTCCTAAATTATGCACAATATTTTTAAATCTCTAAGCAATCAGACGCAATTTAGAAACACTCTGACACAGCAGATTTGATCTGCTGGCTTAGTAAACTGTTTGTTCCACGGATTCCCTAATCTATTCCGCAAGAAGATTTAAAGGTGCTGTATGCTGTCTGGAAAGATTATGGCAGGAATATTTACTCCCAAAGTACAGAAGCCTTATGAGGAAATAGGCTGAAAAGACAGCAGCCAGACAAAGAGCCCAGTGCTTGATTTAAAGAACAAGCTACTGACCTAACAGCCTCCTTCTCTGCAGATAGCCTGTCTTTTAAATTAGAGAATTCTCTATTTTAAAGAATCATTTAATCTTACTTTTTAGAGAGGCAAATCAATTATATATATTTATCCCAGCCAAGACGGTGTTTTGAAGTCCACATCATTGTGGATCTGGAAGGGCTCAGCAGAGCTGCTGGACACATGCTTCAGCTTGCATATTTATTTGTTTCTTGTTGAGAACATTCAATGTTTCCTCTCCTTTCAAGAATACAGTATATTGTTATTAATCATAGTTGCTGTGTTGTACAACAGGTCTCTTGCATTCTGTTACTTGATTTACAGGGATGATATCTATAGTCAACCTGATTGAAATAATAATCATGATTTAAAACTGTCATCTTTCAAATCCGAGCTTCTGGGTGAGAAAGCAGGAAAATGAGAAAGAAGCAGCACCATCAAAAGTGGATGATGAAGAAAAAAGAAACATAGGAGAAAATGCAGAGTGCTGGAGGCGAAGCCAGGCAAACTGGAGGGTGCAGAGTCACAGGAGCCACCTCCAGCACTGAAGTAACAGACAGCAAAAGGGTCCAGCAAAGGGTCTCAGAAAACAAAGTTAGGAAACTAGAATGTGGAACAATACCTCAATGTCACAAAATGAATAAAAGCAAGATAAAGTCCATGAAAACTACATTGCAGAAAACCTGAAATCAAAGGGACACGTAACTGAAATAAGAACGTTTGCTTTTGAAAAACAATAGTGGAAAAGACAAATGATAAATCTACTTACCAGACAGAATTCAATCACTCAATTATGCATTTGAAGTTGTTAAAAACCTCCTGTACCAGAAATTCAGAAACAAAAAATTGACATGGTCAAAAAAGTCATGTTAGAAGAGTTCGCTCAATTTAGGAAAGAAATGAAAGAAAAATTATGAAATTAACTCAAAATGAAATATAAATTAGAAGATATATAATGGGGAATACCTTCAAATTAAAATTTAATAAAATATATTGAAGCGAGGTGGGAAAACAATGAAGAGAATAAAAGAAACAAGAAAAGGAGGAATATTTCATTTTATCCTTCAAAAAGAAAAACAAAAGCATAAAAACAGTTGATACTTAAAGTTGTAAGAAATGAAAATTTTCCAGAAACCACATGTTGACAGGGCTTTCAGGATAAGAAAAAAATTGACTTAATACAAAAATTAACTAAAAAAACTTATGAGTTCAAAATAAAGATTCAGTCTTCAGGGTCTTAAGACAAAAGGTAAATAACTTACAAAACTTATACTAGCATCAAATTTCAAAAGCAACGTATAAAACAGGACAAAATGCAGTCATTATAAATAGATGAAATAACATGTGAATCAAGCATTATAAGTATTGTACCAAATGTATAAAGGATTTTATAAGTATTGCCATGAAATGCAGGTAATTTTACAATCATCATTCCTTCTTAAGGAATATGCTAGAGGATAGGTTTCATGCAACCAAATTATGACTTTGAAAATTCAGCAAAAGCAATGATGATGAGAATCTTAAAATACATAAACTTGTTGTAGACCCAGAATAAAAGTAAAGGACCAGTTTATCAATGTAATATATTGTGACAAAACAGAAATAGAGCAACTAAAGCCAAAGAAGTAAGATGAAGAAGGAAGAGGCTGAGGATTTAGCTCAGTGGTTTTGCTGCCTGCTGCTCAAGCGCAAGGACCCGAGTTCGATCCCTGGTACCAAAAAAAAAGAAGGAAGCAAGATTTATGAAAAGCCTCATACAGGCAATACTGATATGTTAATTGATAATGAAAAAACTGAAAAATAATCCTAAAAATCTGATGAAACATGCAGAAGAAGATTAAATAAGAAAAAGGAAATAGAGACCGAGAATAGTGAGGCACAGACAGAGCCAGCTTGGGTGGATGAGCGGCTGCCCGGGTCTCAAGGGTCTCCAGTGCCTGCTTGCTGAGGTGCTGAAGGGGCCCCAGGCTGTGGAGATGTGCAACCCCGGCAGTGAGGATGGGGTCCTCCCGGCTGGGCTGCCTGCACTGCACAGACAGCAAAGGCATGACAGCGTGTCAGGGAGACGAACGCGAAACGGGGCTTTCCCACCTTGCTGGCCTGGAAGGCTACAGAAGGCCCTGTGCCTCAGCCCAGAGAAGCTGGGTACGAGCGGAGGGGGAAGCCTGCCAGGGTCGCAGAACCAGGAGAGAGAGTGGAGAGAGACACAGCCTGGTAATAATCCTGTGGTGCCTGGGTCACACTTCTGATTATAAAACTGTAATATCCTAACATTGTGTTGTTTTGAGCCAATGAATGTGATAAATGGCTGTGCAAATAAAAAAATTCAATACACCAACAAAATAAATATACAGGGCTTCTTAAATAATGAAAATTAAATAGTTGGCCTAGATAATTAATAATGGCTGGGAGACTGTAGAAAACAAGATATAAAATATACACAGTAATATATCACTGTCTGGCTTAGCAATAAATGGTTATGGGCTCAAGTAACCTATTAAAAGAAAAATAAATTTAATTTGGCCAAAATCAAACATTAAATTAAATTCTGTACACAAGGAAGACACTGACAGCGATGGAAAGTGTCTTAAAAACACAAGTCCAGGGATTCTGGAGCTGAAGGGGTGGCTCGGTGTGGACATTCTGGCCTCCAGATGCTCAGAAGGAAGCTTCACTCCCTCCTGGACAGCAAAGGCAGAAGACAGCCTGGGCGAGAAGACTCGGGTCTGGGTTAGCTTGTGAGTGCAGTTCCCTTCCGGTGAACATCGGCAAGTGCCCAGAAGGAAGCCTAGCGGTTACCAGGGTCCGTATGGAACAAATACCTGGGGAAGAGGACGGGAGACCTGTGCCGTGCTGGGCCAGACCACGTTCCTGGGGGAATGGGCTCAATGTGATCACGCGCAGGCTCCTGAGTCACTCACGGTGGCCCTGTGTGCAGGAGTGCAAGGGCAAGTGTGTGGGGCCCAAGGCTGGCCTTTTGCAGTGTCCTGGGCATCTGAGTCCAGAAGCCAGAGCCAGAGTCAGGGCACTGCAAAACTGGCACTGCTCCTTTGAGACCCAAAGCGACTCTCTTTCTTCTTTCCCTTTGGCTCCATCCAGCTGCAACCCTGGGGTGGGAGTCCCTCCTCAGCGAGTCCGTCATCCACACCCAGAGCTGGGGTAGGCCAGCTGGCTGAATGCAAGTGCAGAAGGGCTCCAGTAAACACTGCTGGAATAACTTGCTGCAATTTCAAAGACTTGAGCTTAGATTTATACCTAATTCCATACGCAACAATAGACTCCAAACAGATGGATAAGCTACAAAAACAAAACCCCTACAATTACTTGTAGAAAATGTGGATGAATTATTATTTAACCATGATGTAGGGAAAAGCATTCTATTATCACCTGAGATTCAGAAATAAAAAAAGGTAAGACTGATATTACCACAAACAAATAAAAATTTGCATTAAATTAAAATATATAAATCAGATCACTGACAAATATGTAAATTAGGATATTATTTTTAAATTAGGATATTTAAATTCAGATAATTTAAATTAGGATATTTTAAAATTAGAATATTAAAAAATGTGAGAACAGGAATAGATAATTTATGTAGTATACAAAAATGAGAATGACTCAAATTATCAAAAATATTCAAATTCATTCATAATTTAAAAATAGACGTTAAAAACAACTTTTGAGATTCAATTTCTCACCAGATTGGTCAAAAATTATTAATTTTATGTTGACTACAATTGCATAAATTTATAGGGGGCTGATGTTATAATTTCTAAACGCAATATGGACTAACAAAATTAATTAATTACAATATTTATCACCTCAAGTACTCGATAGATTTTTAGTGAAAATGTTTGACTCTAACAACACATTGGGGTGGTGAGCTGCCAGGGAAAGAGGCGTCCAGCACACGGCTGGTAGGAGCACATTCTGTCTCTGACTGTGGAGAGAAAGCTGCCCACGCATCACAAACCTTGTGTGCACAGGGCTTCTGAGCACAGCCTGCACTGCTAGTCACCTCCAGGGTAGCCACATCCCCACAGTACTAAAAGGCACAGATATGCATACCTCCTACGCAGCTGTTCACAACTCAATAAATAAATCATGGTGCATTTGCAATATTTAGTTGTTAAAAGCTTGAGGAACATCTGCATGGACTGATATGAAGTGATTTTAGGACATGGAAGAAAGTAAGTAAAACTAATAGTACTTTGAAGTTTATTTAGCATGTAGTCCTTCTTGCAGAAAAAGGAAATTATATACATGACATATATATTCATATATTTGGGGCAAAGGACTCAGAGACAAGAAACCCAGACTGAGCCAATTGGTTCCCTACAGGAGCTGAGTGGGAAGGAAAATAAAAGCAGGGCGGAGAGTGGTGGAGCAGCAGCAAAGGGAAGGACCCACTTCCAGGAGGACAGGTCAGACAATAAACCAAAACAAAGACAGAACACTCATTTGAACTACACTTTGATGATCTACGAATTAAATTCCCATCTATTCATTTAGAACTGCAGCTTCTTTCCCAATGAGAGAGGGATCAACAGGATTATGCTTCCTTTTAATCACACAATGTTGTGACCCAAAATAAAATCTGAGTAGCACTTCTGCTTAAAGCTGTGGCTTTAAGACAAACACTGAAACACACACACACACACACACACGCACACACGCATGCACGCACGCACGCACACATGCAGGTCTCAACATTTCCAGTAACTAGAATTTAGAAGACTAGTCTCACTAGCTCACAAATTGAAAGATGTTACTGGGTCAGCAGCATGCTGCCTGTGATGATACTTGACCTGTTTAACCAAGGCACATTGCTAAACAGCAGTTCTCACCTGGGGACTATCATTTTTATATTAAAAGAAAGTAATCTGCAGAGAAGGCTTCTGGGTTGATGTGCCACAGCTCCCAGTGTGGAGCAGGAGGCTTCCAGGTCAACCTACCACTGCTCCCAGCACAGAGGAGGTGAGCCACCTGGGCATCCCCTACCCTGTGAAAATGAGAAGACACATAACCAAACCTCAGAATAAGACTTTCAGATCACCTACATCAACCCCAAAGAGAAACGAGATGAAACACTCTGATACTCGATGACCTGCACTCCCTGAACTGTCAACAAAAGAGTATCTGGAAAAAATACAATCAGAAATAATTTCTCAGATAACAACAAAGATTGTGCCCATAGTGCAAGACATGATTAATAAATCTACAGAGGACATAGATAAAAAAATAGAGGAGCTGAGGAACATGATGGAATCTCAACATAGGAAACAAATGGAATCCATAAAACAGTTGCAAACAGATTTCCAGGAGATTAAAAACTCCACTGAAAGTCTACACAGCAGAATGAGCCAATGTGAGGATAGAATTTCAGATATAGAAG